>CAUHTR010000465.1:0-131350 GCA_959609185.1 Schmidtea polychroa | reverse complement strand
AAATAATAATATTTTTTAAAAATAATAATATGACCTTGATGAATCATCGCGATGACTCACGTGACCTTGGCAATGACCTTGGATGAGTCATGCGACTTTGAAAATGACCTTGATGAGTCATAGGATGACTCAGATGACCTTGAAATTTTTTGATGAGTCATAGTATGAGTCATATGACCTTGAAAATGACCTTGAAATTTTTGATGAGTCATAGTATGAGTCATATGATCTTGAAAATGACCTTGGTGAGTCATGGTCTTTTTTTAAATGACCTTGAAAAAATTTTTGACCTTGATGAGTCATATTATGACTCAAATGACCTTGAAAATGACCTTGATGAGTCATAGTATGAGGCATATGACCTTGAAAATGACCTTGATGAGTCATAGTATGAGTCATATGACCTTGAAAATGACCTTGGTGAGTCATGGTCTTTGTTTAAATGACCTTGAGAAATTTGATGAGTCATGGTCTTTGTTTCAATGACCTTGATGAGTCATATGTCTTTGTTTAAATTTGACCTTGAAAAAAAATGTACTTTTAGACTTAGCATTTTTTAAAAATTTTACGACCGGGGTGGGGGTGGGGGGTGGGGGGGGGGGGTAATGTGCTAGCGGTGCCCTGTGCAAGCGGTGCCCAATCCATCTACTTAAGAAGCATGATTATTTGTTAAAAAAGATTGAATTATTATTAAGAGAAATTCAAACAATCAAAGGATCAATAGAATCTATGAAAATCAATTCTACGTTACCAATTTCAAACAATATTGCTGCGAATAGTACATCAATATTTAGTTTACCTTTGTTAATTTTACATTATTTTATTGTTTAAATAAATGTATGTTTTGTTGATTTGTTTAATAATACCCTTGTGACTTGTTGAGCGTGACCAGTACCCTTGCGAGCATTACCCATAGGGGGACAAAATATTTTGTCGGATAAACTCGGGGCAATACCCTTGCGAGCATTACCCAATAATAATAATAATAATAATAATAATAATAATAATAATAATAATAATAATAATAATAATAATAATAATAATAATAATAATAATAATAATAATAATAATAATAATAATAATAATAATAATAATAATAATATTGATTAAAACTTTGAAAATAATAAATAACATCTTCCGCGCGGGCGTTAATATCTTTCCCAATAATAATGATAAAATAAATTATTACGTAATCGATAATAAACAAAAAATAATAATATAATCAACGATTTAAACAAAATTAAATTATTACATAATCGATAATTTAAACAAAAATAAAAATATAATTATATAATCAATGATTTAAACAAAATTAAATTATTACGTAATTGATAATTAAAACAAAAATAATAATATAATCAACGATTTAAACAAAATTAAATTATTATGTGATTGATAATTAAAACAAAAATAAAAATATTATTATATAATCGACGATTTAAACAAAATTAAATTATTATGTAATTGATAATTAAAACAAAAAATAATAATATTATTATATAATCAACGATTTAAACAAAATTAAATTATTACGTAATCGATAATTAAAACAAAAAAAATAATAATATTATCATATAATCAACGATTTAAACAAAATTAAATCATTACGTAATCGATAATTAAAACAAAAATAAAATAATAATATGACCTTGAAAATAATAATATTTTGAAAAATAATAATATGACCTTGAAAATAATAATATTTTGAAAAATAATAATATGACCTTGAAAATAATAATATTTTGAAAAATAATAATAATAATTATAATAATAATAATAATAATATCTTTAGAAATAATAATGTTAATAATGTTAATGGCTCAATCGAAAGGTCCTGGATTGGGCTTTCAAATGAGCTATCGTTGAATAATGTTCGTTGGGGGGAACTCTGTAAATTTAAATTTTAAAATATGACCTTGAAAAAAAATAATATTTTAAAAAATAATAATAAAATAGTCAAATGACCTTGAAAATGGTCTCGGGAAAATGTTAATAACTTTGCTAATATTAATGATGGTGATGACCATTATAAGTCATTCGAAAGGTCTTGCACCAAGCTTCAAAATAAGCTATCGATCAATGAAATAAAATGATGGGAACGATAACTTTTGGCATGCCAAATAGTAGGGCACCGCTAGCACACTTAATAATATTTTGAAAAAATAATAATAAAAATAATAATATTTTTTAAAAATAATAATATGACCTTGATGAATCATCGCGATGACTCACGTGACCTTGGCAATGACCTTGGATGAGTCATGCGACTTTGAAAATGACCTTGATGAGTCATAGGATGACTCAGATGACCTTGAAATTTTTTGATGAGTCATAGTATGAGTCATATGACCTTGAAAATGACCTTGAAATTTTTGATGAGTCATAGTATGAGTCATATGATCTTGAAAATGACCTTGGTGAGTCATGGTCTTTTTTTAAATGACCTTGAAAAAATTTTTGACCTTGATGAGTCATATTATGACTCAAATGACCTTGAAAATGACCTTGATGAGTCATAGTATGAGGCATATGACCTTGAAAATGACCTTGATGAGTCATAGTATGAGTCATATGACCTTGAAAATGACCTTGGTGAGTCATGGTCTTTGTTTAAATGACCTTGAGAAATTTGATGAGTCATGGTCTTTGTTTCAATGACCTTGATGAGTCATATGTCTTTGTTTAAATTTGACCTTGAAAAAAAATGTACTTTTAGACTTAGCATTTTTTAAAAATTTTACGACCGGGGTGGGGGTGGGGGGTGGGGGGGGGGGTAATGTGCTAGCGGTGCCCTGTGAGAGCGGTGCCCAATCCATCTACTTAAGAAGCATGATTATTTGTTAAAAAAGATTGAATTATTATTAAGAGAAATTCAAACAATCAAAGGATCAATAGAATCTATGAAAATCAATTCTACGTTACCAATTTCAAACAATATTGCTGCGAATAGTACATCAATATTTAGTTTACCTTTGTTAATTTTACATTATTTTATTGTTTAAATAAATGTATGTTTTGTTGATTTGTTTAATAATACCCTTGTGACTTGTTGAGCGTGACCAGTACCCTTGCGAGCATTACCCATAGGGGGACAAAATATTTTGTCGGATAAACTCGGGGCAATACCCTTGCGAGCATTACCCAATAATAATAATAATAATAATAATAATAATAATAATAATAATAATAATAATAATAATAATAATAATAATAATAATAATAATAATAATAATAATAATAATAATAATAATAATAATAATAATAATATTGATTAAAACTTTGAAAATAATAAATAACATCTTCCGCGCGGGCGTTAATATCTTTCCCAATAATAATGATAAAATAAATTATTACGTAATCGATAATAAACAAAAAATAATAATATAATCAACGATTTAAACAAAATTAAATTATTACATAATCGATAATTTAAACAAAAATAAAAATATAATTATATAATCAATGATTTAAACAAAATTAAATTATTACGTAATTGATAATTAAAACAAAAAATAATAATATAATCAACGATTTAAACAAAATTAAATTATTATGTGATTGATAATTAAAACAAAAATAAAAATATTATTATATAATCGACGATTTAAACAAAATTAAATTATTATGTAATTGATAATTAAAACAAAAAATAATAATATTATTATATAATCAACGATTTAAACAAAATTAAATTATTACGTAATCGATAATTAAAACAAAAAAATAATAATATTATCATATAATCAACGATTTAAACAAAATTAAATCATTACGTAATCGATAATTAAAACAAAAATAAAATAATAATATGACCTTGAAAATAATAATATTTTGAAAAATAATAATATGACCTTGAAAATAATAATATTTTGAAAAATAATAATATGACCTTGAAAATAATAATATTTTGAAAAAATAATATGACCTTGAAATAATAATATTTGAAAAATAATAATAATAATTATAATAATAATAATAATATCTTTAGAAATAATAATGTTAATAATGTTAATGGCTCAATCGAAAGGTCCTGGATTGGGCTTTCAAATGAGCTATCGTTGAATAATGTTCGTTGGGGGGAACTCTGTAAATTTAAATTTTAAAATATGACCTTGAAAAAAAATAATATTTTAAAAAATAATAATAAAATAGTCAAATGACCTTGAAAATGGTCTCGGGAAAATGTTAATAACTTTGCTAATATTAATGATGGTGATGACCATTATAAGTCATTCGAAAGGTCTTGCACCAAGCTTCAAAATAAGCTATCGATCAATGAAATAAAATGATGGGAACGATAACTTTTGGCATGCCAAATAGTAGGGCACCGCTAGCACACTTAATAATATTTTGAAAAAATAATAATAAAAATAATAATATTTTTTAAAAATAATAATATGACCTTGATGAATCATCGCGATGACTCACGTGACCTTGGCAATGACCTTGGATGAGTCATGCGACTTTGAAAATGACCTTGATGAGTCATAGGATGACTCAGATGACCTTGAAATTTTTTGATGAGTCATAGTATGAGTCATATGACCTTGAAAATGACCTTGATGAGTCATAGTATGAGTCATATGATCTTGAAAATGACCTTGGTGAGTCATGGTCTTTGTTTAAATGACCTTGAAAAAATTTTTGACCTTGATGAGTCATATTATGACTCAAATGACCTTGAAAATGACCTTGATGAGTCATAGTATGAGGCATATGACCTTGAAAATGACCTTGATGAGTCATAGTATGAGTCATATGACCTTGAAAATGACCTTGGTGAGTCATGGTCTTTGTTTAAATGACCTTGAGAAATTTGATGAGTCATGGTCTTTGTTTCAATGACCTTGATGAGTCATATGTCTTTGTTTAAATTTGACCTTGAAAAAAAATGTACTTTTAGACTTAGCATTTTTAAAAATTTTACGACCGGGGTGGGGGTGGGGGTGGGGGGGGGGGGGTAATGTGCTAGCGGTGCCCTGTGAGAGCGGTGCCCAATCCATCTACTTAAGAAGCATGATTATTTGTTAAAAAAGATTGAATTATTATTAAGAGAAATTCAAACAATCAAAGGATCAATAGAATCTATGAAAATCAATTCTACGTTACCAATTTCAAACAATATTGCTGCGAATAGTACATCAATATTTAGTTTACCTTTGTTAATTTTACATTATTTTATTGTTTAAATAAATGTATGTTTTGTTGATTTGTTTAATAATACCCTTGTGACTTGTTGAGCGTGACCAGTACCCTTGCGAGCATTACCCAATAATAATAATAATAATATAATAATAATAATAATAATAATAATAATAAGAATAATAATAATAATAATAATATATAATAATAATATAATAATATATAATAATAATAATAATAATAATAATAATAATAATAATAATAATAATAATAATAATAATAATAATAATAATAATAATAATAATATAAATAATAATAATAATAATAATAATAATAATAATAATAATAATAATAATAATAATAATAATAATAATAATAATATTGATTAAAACTTTGAAAATAATAAATAACATCTTCCGCGCGGGCGTTAATATCTTTCCCAATAATAATGATAAAATAAATTATTACGTAATCGATAATAAACAAAAAATAATAATATAATCAACGATTTAAACAAAATTAAATTATTACATAATCGATAATTTAAACAAAAATAAAAATATAATTATATAATCAATGATTTAAACAAAATTAAATTATTACGTAATTGATAATTAAAACAAAAATAATAATATAATCAACGATTTAAACAAAATTAAATTATTATGTGATTGATAATTAAAACAAAAATAAAAATATTATTATATAATCGACGATTTAAACAAAATTAAATTATTATGTAATTGATAATTAAAACAAAAAATAATAATATTGTTATATAATCAACGATTTAAACAAAATTAAATTATTACGTAATCGATAATTAAAACAAAAAAATAATAATATTATCATATAATCAACGATTTAAACAAAATTAAATCATTACGTAATCGATAATTAAAACAAAAATAAAATAATAATATGACCTTGAAAATAATAATATTTTGAAAAATAATAATATGACCTTGAAAATAATAATATTTTGAAAAATAATAATATGACCTTGAAAATAATAATATTTTGAAAAATAATAATAATAATTATAATAATAATAATAATAATATCTTTAGAAATAATAATGTTAATAATGTTAATGGCTCAATCGAAAGGTCCTGGATTGGGCTTTCAAATGAGCTATCGTTGAATAATGTTCGTTGGGGGGAACTCTGTAAATTTAAATTTTAAAATATGACCTTGAAAAAAAATAATATTTTAAAAAATAATAATAAAATAGTCAAATGACCTTGAAAATGGTCTCGGGAAAATGTTAATAACTTTGCTAATATTAATGATGGTGATGACCATTATAAGTCATTCGAAAGGTCTTGCACCAAGCTTCAAAATAAGCTATCGATCAATGAAATAAAATGATGGGAACGATAACTTTTGGCATGCCAAATAGTAGGGCACCGCTAGCACACTTAATAATATTTTGAAAAAATAATAATAAAAATAATAATATTTTTTAAAAATAATAATATGACCTTGATGAATCATCGCGATGACTCACGTGACCTTGGCAATGACCTTGGATGAGTCATGCGACTTTGAAAATGACCTTGATGAGTCATAGGATGACTCAGATGACCTTGAAATTTTTTGATGAGTCATAGTATGAGTCATATGACCTTGAAAATGACCTTGAAATTTTTGATGAGTCATAGTATGAGTCATATGATCTTGAAAATGACCTTGGTGAGTCATGGTCTTTGTTTAAATGACCTTGAAAAAAATTTGACCTTGATGAGTCATATTATGACTCATATGACCTTGAAAATGACCTTGATGAGTCATAGTATGAGGCATATGACCTTGAAAATGACCTTGATGAGTCATAGTATGAGTCATATGACCTTGAAAATGACCTTGGTGAGTCATGGTCTTTGTTTAAATGACCTTGAGAAATTTGATGAGTCATCGGATGAGTCATGGTCTTTGTTTCAATGACCTTGATGAGTCATATGTCTTTGTTTAAATTTGACCTTGAAAAAAAATGTACTTTTAGACTTAGCATTTTTTAAAAATTTTACGACCGGGGTGGGGGTGGGGGGTGGGGGGGGGGGGGTAATGTGCTAGCGGTGCCCTGTGCAAGCGGTGCCCAATCCATCTACTTAAGAAGCATGATTATTTGTTAAAAAAGATTGAATTATTATTAAGAGAAATTCAAACAATCAAAGGATCAATAGAATCTATGAAAATCAATTCTACGTTACCAATTTCAAACAATATTGCTGCGAATAGTACATCAATATTTAGTTTACCTTTGTTAATTTTACATTATTTTATTGTTTAAATAAATGTATGTTTTGTTGATTTGTTTAATAATACCCTTGTGACTTGTTGAGCGTGACCAGTACCCTTGCGAGCATTACCCATAGGGGGACAAAATATTTTGTCGGATAAACTCGGGGCAATACCCTTGCGAGCATTACCCAATAATAATAATAATAATAATAATAATAATAATAATAATAATAATAATAATAATAATAATAATAATAATAATAATAATAATAATAATAATAATAATAATAATAATAATAATAATAATAATAATAATAATAATAATAATAATAATAATAATAATAATAATAATAATAATAATAATAATAATAATAATAATAATAATAATAATAATAATAATAATAATAATAATAATAATAATAATAATAATAATAATAATAATAATAATAATAATAATAATAATAATAATAATAATAATAATAATAATAATAATAATAATAATAATAATAATAATAATAATAATAATAATAATAATAATAATAATAATAATAATAATAATAATAATAATAATAATAATAATAATAATAATAATAATAATAATAATAATAATAATAATAATAATAATAATAATAATAATAATAATAATAATAATAATAATAAACAAAGTCGTACCTGATTGGATGATTGACAAATCACCCGCAAATTACTTAGTAAATTTTGAACATTTTTGAAAATTTTAACCATAAATCAGTCTCTCTGATAAAAATTATTTCTATGGTTTAAAAGATAGATCTTCGTCTGGCCTTCAAAATGATGTATAAATATTTAAATAATTTTGAAAACTCAAAAAGTTCTGGGAAGTCAAAAGGAATGTCACCGCTAGATCACTTAATAATAATATGACCTTGAAAATAATAATATTTTGAAAAATAATAATAATTTTAACCAAATTAGTGTCGGACTAAAAAATTAGTAACTTTTGTACCACTAATGAGAAAAATTATTTCTATGGCTTAGAAGATAGATCTTCGTCTGGCCTTCAAAATGATGTATAAATATTTAAATAATTCTGTAAACTCAAAAAGTTCTGGGAAGTCAAAAGGTATGTCACCGCTAGATCACCTAATAATAATCGATAATTAAAACAAAAAAAAAATTCTTTGTTTCAATGCCATTGATGATTCATTGTCTTTGTTAAAAATTTGACCTTGAAAAAAAAAATTAACAGGGGGGGGGGAGGTGATCCAGCGGTGACATGATCTGGCGGTGACACATCCATCTACTTATTAATGGTTCACAAACCGAATATTTAGATTTGAACGATACTTTATTGACTGTTCAGATTAAGGTTGTAGATAAAGATAGAAATGTTTTGGATGCCATTGCAGATGTAATACCGAACAATTTCCTGTTTCATACTCTTTTTAAAGATGCAGTGTTGGGATTTAATAATATCAAGATTGAGGGTGGAAATAATACATTCATTCACAAGGCATTAATAGAAACTATTTTAAATTACAATTCCGAGACTAAAAATACATGTCTTACTCCTATGGGCTATGGCAGTGATGATGAAAGAAAAAAGTGGGTAAAAGGCTCACCATGTGCTCATCATTACAACTTGATTTTATGGATCAACCGAAATATTTACTACCGGGAGTTAATGTACATATTAGACTGAAAAGGTCTGATTCTGCATTATCTCTTACTAGTGCAACTACTACACCAATATGTCAATTAGTTGATGCAAAATTATTGGTGAGAAGAGTTCGAGTAGACCCCTCAGTATTAGCAGGTCATCAATTGGGTCTTAATTCAAAACATGCAATTTATCCATTAAAAACAAAGGAAATTGTACAATTTGCTATTGCTAAAGGTGCTTCATCATTCTATAAAGAACAAATATTTGGTGACAGAAGAATGCCTAATTTTATTCTGATAACATTTCAAAGTGAAGCACAATATAATGGATCATATACTGCGTCCAGCTCAATTTTCAAAAACTTTGGTGTTACATCATTGACTTTGTCGAAAAATACTGATTATAGAGAAACATATATTCAAGATTTCGAGAATGACAATTACTGTGCGACATATATGCAGAGTATTGTTAGAAATCTGGGTTATTTAGATAAAAATTTAAATTGCGGAATAACTCTAGAAGATTTTAAAAGCAAATACCCATTTTTTACATTTGTTTTAGCCCCTGATTTTGATTTAAATCAAAGTCAATTACCTCAAAATGGAAATTTACGACTGGATATAAAGTTTGCAAAAGCTATTACTGAACCAGTACATGTTATAATATATGGAGTATTTGAAAATGAAGTTCAAATTACTGCAAATAGAACTGTGTTGGTATAAATGTATATTGAAACACAAAAAGTTGTCATGGAGTAAGTTGTTTTTTATACTCTGGATTTATTTAAATAGTTCTGTTCAGGTCAATAAAATCGGAAAACAGATATTGGGAAATGAATTTGTTGGAGTTTTTCCTCTTGATAAAATTCCATATTTGAGCAATAATCAAGCAATAATCGTCAATACTCAATCGTCTCATCTTGGTGGAGAACATTGGATAGCTATATATGTGAAACCTGGTAATATATTCGTGTTCGATCCTATGGGTTTTTATTACCCAGCTTTGTTGATATCAAAACTACAAACAATGGGGAAACCTATTGTGTATAATAAAACTATGTTTCAAAATCCCTTGACCCAAACATGTGGTCAACATTGTTTAGCTTGGTTATTGTACAAAAAATTTGATGTTTAATAAAATTTTATGTATCCTTTCCTTTGTTGTTGTGATTATTATTATTAATATTAATATTATTATTATTAATATTATTATTATTATTATTATTATTATTATTATTATTAATATTATTATTAATATTATTAATATTATTATTATTATTATTAATAATATTATTACTATTGTGAAAAATATTATTATTTTTAATTAATTTTATTATTATTCGAATAAATATTATTATTTGTAACATAAAGACTGCCTTTGCCTGAAGCATGCACAGTGCAAGTTAACAAAGGCATGACTAACAAAGACAGTCACATGTAAGACGAGTGATTTACATGCATGCGTGTGATTGGTTGAGAGAGTAAAATATTCAGTGTATATGTGTGTGTGTCTATATTCTCATTGGCTGGGACAGGAAAATATTCATTCTCTTTATAAACATTGACAAATCTAAAATTTGTCACAATTATTTCAAAATTTTCAAAATTTTTCAACAATTTTCAACAATTTTCAAAATGGATAAAAATAATATTTTAAGAAGCATGATGGCTTGCGATAATGGTATATTATTTATTTTTATTTATTTTTTATATATTTATTTGTAGATGATTTATGGTACCAGGTGACCGAAAACGATAATGGATTTAATTTGAATTGCACCTATGGTAATTTTATTTTTTATTTATTAATATTATTATTATTTAGATGTTATAATGTTGAGTGATGACGAAATAATAATTATTAGCGATGAAGAGGAATCACCAATTATTAATTATCACGACTTATCTGGTAAATTATTATTATTATTATTTAATTTAAAAAAACAAAAAAAAAAAAAACTGTTTTAGGAAATAGTCAAAGAGAAAATTCCCCCAATTTTGTTGGAGAAACAGAAAAGTTAATAGGTGCAATCATTGAAGATACACGTAAATTTTATTATTATTATATGTAATTTTTAAAAATTGATTTAGAAAGTTCAATTATTTTGGAGGACATATATGATCCTATTATGGACGATCTATATGCTCCCATTAATGTGGATGTCAAGGAAATTGCCCCAGAGATAAAATTATTTAATACCCCTATTCGGGATGCTTCTACTCATGAGGTTTTTGATGCCCCCACTTTAACCGGGGATGTCCTCTCTGAGGATGATACAGATTCAGATTCTGAATCTAAATGTTAGTTTTTTATTTATTTTATAAATATTTATTTTAATAATTTCTTAAATTAAAAATAACATTCTGTAGAATATTTAAATTATTTTAAACATAAATTTTATATGAAACATGATGAAAATTATATGAAACATGATGAAAATTATATGAAAAATGCTGATATTTATATGAAACATGATGAAAATTATATGAAACATGATGAAAATTATATGAAACATGATGAAAATTATATGAAAAATGCTGAAATTTATATGAAACATGATGAAAATTATATGAAACATGATGAAAATTATATGAAAAATGCTGAAATTTATATGAAACATGATGAAAATTATATGAAAAATGATGAAAATTATATGAAAAATGCTGAAATTTATATGAAACATGATGAAAATTATATGAAACATGATGAAATTTATATGAAACATGATAAAAATTATATGAAATTAATGATTCTAACTAATCTAGAGAATGTTATTTTTATTTAAGTTTAGAAATAATAATAATAATAATAATAATAATAATAATAATAATAATAATAATATTAATAATAATAATAATAATAATAATAATAATATTAATAATAATAATAATAATAATAATAATAATAATAATAATAATAATATTGCCCCATATCTAATGTATGTTGCAGTGAGCATGTGACTACATTTCTTTATAATAATAATATTAATAATAATAATAATAATAATAATAATAATAATAATATTGCCCCATATCTAATGTATGTTGCAGTGAGCATGTGACTACATTTCTTTATAATAATAATAATAATAATAATAATAATAATAATAATAATAATAATAATAATAATAATAATAATAATAATAATAATAATAATAATAATAATAATAATAATAATAATAATAATAATAATAATAATAATAATAATAATAATAATAATAATAATAATAATAATAATAATAATAATAATAATAATAATAATAATAATAATAATAAACAAAGTCGTACCTGATTGGATGATTGACAAATCACCCGCAAATTACTTAGTAAATTTTGAACATTTTTGAAAATTTTAACCATAAATCAGTCTCTCTGATAAAAATTATTTCTATGGTTTAAAAGATAGATCTTCGTCTGGCCTTCAAAATGATGTATAAATATTTAAATAATTTTGAAAACTCAAAAAGTTCTGGGAAGTCAAAAGGAATGTCACCGCTAGATCACTTAATAATAATATGACCTTGAAAATAATAATATTTTGAAAAATAATAATAATTTTAACCAAATTAGTGTCGGACTAAAAAATTAGTAACTTTTGTACCACTAATGAGAAAAATTATTTCTATGGCTTAGAAGATAGATCTTCGTCTGGCCTTCAAAATGATGTATAAATATTTAAATAATTCTGTAAACTCAAAAATTTCTGGGAAGTCAAAAGGTATGTCACCGCTAGATCACCTAATAATAATCGATAATTAAAACAAAAAAAAAATTCTTTGTTTCAATGCCATTGATGATTCATTGTCTTTGTTAAAAATTTGACCTTGAAAAAAAAAATTAACAGGGGGGGGGAGGTGATCCAGCGGTGACATGATCTGGCGGTGACACATCCATCTACTTATTAATGGTTCACAAACCGAATATTTAGATTTGAACGATACTTTATTGACTGTTCAGATTAAGGTTGTAGATAAAGATAGAAATGTTTTGGATGCCATTGCAGATGTAATACCGAACAATTTCCTGTTTCATACTCTTTTTAAAGATGCAGTGTTGGGATTTAATAATATCAAGATTGAGGGTGGAAATAATACATTCATTCACAAGGCATTAATAGAAACTATTTTAAATTACAATTCCGAGACTAAAAATACATGTCTTACTCCTATGGGCTATGGCAGTGATGATGAAAGAAAAAGTGGGTAAAAGGCTCACCATGTGCTCATCATTACAACTTGATTTTATGGATCAACCGAAATATTTACTACCGGGAGTTAATGTACATATTAGACTGAAAAGGTCTGATTCTGCATTATCTCTTACTAGTGCAACTACTACACCAATATGTCAATTAGTTGATGCAAAATTATTGGTGAGAAGAGTTCGAGTAGACCCCTCAGTATTAGCAGGTCATCAATTGGGTCTTAATTCAAAACATGCAATTTATCCATTAAAAACAAAGGAAATTGTACAATTTGCTATTGCTAAAGGTGCTTCATCATTCTATAAAGAACAAATATTTGGTGACAGAAGAATGCCTAATTTTATTCTGATAACATTTCAAAGTGAAGCACAATATAATGGATCATATACTGCGTCCAGCTCAATTTTCAAAAACTTTGGTGTTACATCATTGACTTTGTCGAAAAATACTGATTATAGAGAAACATATATTCAAGATTTCGAGAATGACAATTACTGTGCGACATATATGCAGAGTATTGTTAGAAATCTGGGTTATTTAGATAAAAATTTAAATTGCGGAATAACTCTAGAAGATTTTAAAAGCAAATACCCATTTTTTACATTTGTTTTAGCCCCTGATTTTGATTTAAATCAAAGTCAATTACCTCAAAATGGAAATTTACGACTGGATATAAAGTTTGCAAAAGCTATTACTGAACCAGTACATGTTATAATATATGGAGTATTTGAAAATGAAGTTCAAATTACTGCAAATAGAACTGTGTTGGTATAAATGTATATTGAAACACAAAAAGTTGTCATGGAGTAAGTTGTTTTTTATACTCTGGATTTATTTAAATAGTTCTGTTCAGGTCAATAAAATCGGAAAACAGATATTGGGAAATGAATTTGTTGGAGTTTTTCCTCTTGATAAAATTCCATATTTGAGCAATAATCAAGCAATAATCGTCAATACTCAATCGTCTCATCTTGGTGGAGAACATTGGATAGCTATATATGTGAAACCTGGTAATATATTCGTGTTCGATCCTATGGGTTTTTATTACCCAGCTTTGTTGATATCAAAACTACAAACAATGGGGAAACCTATTGTGTATAATAAAACTATGTTTCAAAATCCCTTGACCCAAACATGTGGTCAACATTGTTTAGCTTGGTTATTGTACAAAAAATTTGATGTTTAATAAAATTTTATGTATCCTTTCCTTTGTTGTTGTGATTATTATTATTAATATTAATATTATTATTATTAATATTATTATTATTATTATTATTATTATTATTATTAATATTATTATTAATATTATTAATATTATTATTATTATTATTAATAATATTATTACTATTGTGAAAAATATTATTATTTTTAATTAATTTTATTATTATTCGAATAAATATTATTATTTGTAACATAAAGACTGCCTTTGCCTGAAGCATGCACAGTGCAAGTTAACAAAGGCATGACTAACAAAGACAGTCACATGTAAGACGAGTGATTTACATGCATGCGTGTGATTGGTTGAGAGAGTAAAATATTCAGTGTATATGTGTGTGTGTCTATATTCTCATTGGCTGGGACAGGAAAATATTCATTCTCTTTATAAACATTGACAAATCTAAAATTTGTCACAATTATTTCAAAATTTTCAAAATTTTCAACAATTTTCAACAATTTTCAAAATGGATAAAAATAATATTTTAAGAAGCATGATGGCTTGCGATAATGGTATATTATTTATTTTTATTTATTTTTTATATATTTATTTGTAGATGATTTATGGTACCAGGTGACCGAAAACGATAATGGATTTAATTTGAATTGCACCTATGGTAATTTTATTTTTTATTTATTAATATTATTATTATTTAGATGTTATAATGTTGAGTGATGACGAAATAATAATTATTAGCGATGAAGAGGAATCACCAATTATTAATTATCACGACTTATCTGGTAAATTATTATTATTATTATTTAATTTAAAAAAACAAAAAAAAAAAAAACTGTTTTAGGAAATAGTCAAAGAGAAAATTCCCCCAATTTTGTTGGAGAAACAGAAAAGTTAATAGGTGCAATCATTGAAGATACACGTAAATTTTATTATTATTATATGTAATTTTTAAAAATTGATTTAGAAAGTTCAATTATTTTGGAGGACATATATGATCCTATTATGGACGATCTATATGCTCCCATTAATGTGGATGTCAAGGAAATTGCCCCAGAGATAAAATTATTTAATACCCCTATTCGGGATGCTTCTACTCATGAGGTTTTTGATGCCCCCACTTTAACCGGGGATGTCCTCTCTGAGGATGATACAGATTCAGATTCTGAATCTAAATGTTAGTTTTTTATTTATTTTATAAATATTTATTTTAATAATTTCTTAAATTAAAAATAACATTCTGTAGAATATTTAAATTATTTTAAACATAAATTTTATATGAAACATGATGAAAATTATATGAAACATGATGAAAATTATATGAAAAATGCTGATATTTATATGAAACATGATGAAAATTATATGAAACATGATGAAAATTATATGAAACATGATGAAAATTATATGAAAAATGCTGAAATTTATATGAAACATGATGAAAATTATATGAAACATGATGAAAATTATATGAAAAATGCTGAAATTTATATGAAACATGATGAAAATTATATGAAAAATGATGAAAATTATATGAAAAATGCTGAAATTTATATGAAACATGATGAAAATTATATGAAACATGATGAAATTTATATGAAACATGATAAAAATTATATGAAATTAATGATTCTAACTAATCTAGAGAATGTTATTTTTATTTAAGTTTAGAAATAATAATAATAATAATAATAATAATAATAATAATAATAATAATAATATTAATAATAATAATAATAATAATAATAATAATAATATTAATAATAATAATAATAATAATAATAATAATAATAATAATAATATTGCCCCATATCTAATGTATGTTGCAGTGAGCATGTGACTACATTTCTTTATAATAATAATATTAATAATAATAATAATAATAATAATAATAATAATAATATTGCCCCATATCTAATGTATGTTGCAGTGAGCATGTGACTACATTTCTTTATAATAATAATAATAATAATAATAATAATAATAATAATAATAATAATAATAATAATAATTGATATAACATAGGAATGTTATCAGTTATTCTATTTTATAATTATTCGATTATAAAATAGAATAACTAATAACGATTAGTTATTATTGAATTATATATATACAGTTTTTAAATAACTTTATTGTTAATAGGTAGATTATACCCTCAATACTGTATGTCCTCACTTGGACATTCAAATAAATGTCATAAGAATATGAAAAGATACTATGAACATAAATTCTATGGCGTAAACTACTATTTATGCCCCATATGCGAGACTTGTCAGGATATAAAATATAAATCCTTTTTTAAGATACATAAAAGACATTTAAATCAATTTAGAATTAGTAAAAAAAAGCTTTTTAGTATATTAAAAAGCAAACCAACATGAACAGTAGATAAAGCGCGACCTACACATAAGCAAACACAAAATAATAAAGCGCGACCTACACATAAGAAAACACAACATAATAATCCATCCTTTGTTCCAAATTCGTCTGTGTTAAATTCACCTTCTATATAAATAAACAAACTGCGATAAATTCGACTGTGATAAGTTCATCGGTAATAAATCCTTCTGTGATAAGTTCATCGGTAATAAATCCTTCTGTGATAAGTTCTTTTGTAAATAATAATAATAATAATAATAATAATAATAATAATAATAATAAACGGCCTGCTGTTAGTATTGGGTCTGGTGTTCCCTCAAAAATTACTAAAATTAATGATAACCCCATGTTTTATCAAGTAGGTGGTTCGGTCGATCTTGATGATGAACCAGAAATTGAAATCGATTTTAAGGGGGCACGAAAAAATTTAAGATTTGACGTTGAAAAGGATAATTTGGTTGAAATTTCCCTCACAAATAAGATTGTTGATAAATTAATTTCCGAAATGAAAGGAATGGGCACAGTCAAAATTCAATTCACCATCCTCATCCAGTTTGAGAAAGATGGGGAAATTAGAGATAATTTCTTCTCGAATAGCGCTGAAGTTTTTTCAGACACTTTTTTAATTAACGGTATTACAAAATTAAATAATAAAATAGAACGATTTACATATTTAGGGAGCGGATGGCGGGTAGTTAAAATTAAAGAGATTGATTTTATATTAAATAAATTTACAAATATAAATAGGTTAGCTGGCCATAGTTACATCCCCACACCTTCGGCTTTAAAAGCTAAGAAAGCAATATTAAACGTCAAAAACAACGACGATATGTGCTTTATATATAGTATATTAGCACTTTTAAAACGTGACGAAGTACGCATGAATAACACCCGTGCTAGTACTTACCAAAAATATTTAGGTGAACTGAATTTTGACCCTATAGACGATTGCCCAATGAAATTATGCAATATTCCTAAATTCGAGAGGAAAAATAAAGAATTAAATTTAGCAATAAATGTATTGACATATAGGAAAAGTCCAGCTAAACCTATAGAACATCTAGATATAAATTATGTACCCCATCATCCTCAATTAGACATCATTCACCGATCTAAGGTTATAGATGGTGAACCCCTATATTTATTGCTATTGGAAGACGGTGCCACTTTCCATTACACCGCAGTTTTTAATCTTAAAAAATTAATGAATTGCCACCCTAGTAAATCATGTAATATCCAAATTTGCGTAAACTGGTGCCCCCATTGCCTTAATGGTTTCAGACTCAGGAGTGCTTTTGACCTTCATGTAGACCTATGCCGTAAGAATCAAATAGGTACTACATTATATACGCTCCCTAAAGAGAAAAATTTAATTTATAAAGATTATTCAAAAACAATAACCCCGCCATTCGTAATATATGCCGATTTTGAGGCAATTTTACCCGAAGATATTACCAACCATCAAAAACACTTGCCAATAACAGCAGGCCTAATACTAATAAATAATTACACAAAAACAAAATTTTATTACGAGTTTGTTGGTGAAGATTGTGTGCTGTCTTTCTTACGTAAGGTGGAGGAAATTGCTGTCACAATTGTCCTACCATATTACGATATTAATGGCCTAAGGCCTAAGCAAACCTTGTCTTTCGCTGAAGATCGTGCTTTCTTTGATTCCAGGACCTGTTATCTCTGTAAAAAATTCATTCGTAGTAGAGTTAGGGATCATTGTCACTTCACAGGTAAGTATCTTGGTGCTGCCTGTAGGAAATGTAATGTGTCTCGCAGAATTCAGAGACAGTTACCTGTTGTGTTCCACAATTTGAGGGGGTATGACCTCCATCATATTTTGAAGTATGGTTTGAATAATTTTCCTTCTTGGGAATTAAATATTATTCCAACCACTACGGAAAAATTTATCTCCCTCATCGCGTACATTAACAAATTGCCTGTTCGTTTTATTGACAGCATGCAGTTTGTTAATTCATCACTTGCAAAAGCGGTTAAGACTCTTTCAGATCTGCCTTTAACTTCTTCTGTTTTTGATGGCGCAATTGTTCGCTCAAAAGGTATCTTTCCTTATGACTTTGCTACATCTCTTGAGGTTCTGGAATCAACTCTTGAATTACCTCCTATTTGGGAATCGGTGTCTAATGATGAATATGAATTTGCCCAAGTTATTTGGACTCAACAAAATTGCAACAACATGTTAGATTACATGTTGACTTACCTTAAACTAGACGTATTTCTCCTTGCAGATTATTTTCAGCAATTCCGTGAAAAGGCCATTGCATACAATGGTCTTGAACCTCTAAATTTCTATGGCATTCCCGGTATGTCATGGGCCTCAGCGCTTATGACATTAACGGAACCCATAGAACTTTTACAGGACATGGAAATCTTTAATTTCTACGAAGGAGGAATACGGGGTGGGTTAACATTTGTTAACAAACATTATGTTGCAAGTTCTGAAGACACTGAACTCCTGTACATAGATATCAATAATTTGTATGGTTGGGCCTTAAGCCAAAATCTGCCTTATGCTGACTTTGTATGGGTATATGACGATTTGGATTCTGTACTTTATGAATGTATGAATTCGGATATTGATAACCTTCCATATGGGTATACTATGGAAGTTGATATCGAAATTCCGGAATGTTTGCATGATTTTTTAAATGACTTTCCTATTGCTCCGGAAAAGATGTGTCCACCAAACTCCAAAGTTGAGAAGTTGATGCTCACGCATTGACCAAAGAAGAACCATGTTCTTCATTGGAGACTTCTTAAACTTTATCTTTCACTCGTTGTGAAGGTTGTTAAAATTTATCGAGCAGTTAAATTCACGCAAGCACCTATATTTAAACAATATATTGACAAGAACACCACATTAAGAGCACAGTCAACCAGTGAGTTATATAGAGACTTGTTTAAGTTGTACAATAATAGCTTATACGGGAAATCCGTCGAGAATCTTAAAAAGCGGATGAATTTGAGACTATGCAATTCAGCTGAAAAGATGATTGTATATGCCTCAAAGCCGACTTTCAAGAAATCACTCAAAATTGATGATGACTTGATTGCTGCACATCTGAAAAAGGATTCTATCTGTTTAGACAGACCTAGTTACATCGGTCAAACAGTTCTAGATCTGTCTAAACTGCGGATGTACCAGCTCCAATATAATGAACTGGCGAAATATAGGATAGAATTTAATTGTGAGATAAATATCGTTGCCGGCGACACCGACTCCTTTTTCCTAGAGATAAAGAACTGTAAACTTCACACTCTTTTACCGGCAATGATAAGAGACAACCTTTTAGATACGTCGAATTACGATCCTGCTCATCCGTTGTACTCAAAGAGTTTGGATTCGGTAATAGGAAAGTTTAAAGACGAGAGTAAAGGGCTGGGTTATCGCGAGTGGGTTTTCTTGCGCCCTAAGTGTTACAGTTTGTTAGGAGATAAGGAGACACTTAGGGCTAAAGGAGTTAGGTTAGACAAAACAGAGATAGGGCACCAGTCTTATTTAGACTGTTACAATAATAGTATAATATATTCAGTGCCACAAACAAGGATAGGTACAAGAAACCACCAGCTCTTTACTTTTAAGAATAGGAAAATAGCCTTGTCGAACAACGATGACAAGAGGCTATGGGTGGGTCCTAATACAAGTCTCGCATATGGGCATTATTTAGGAGTTGACAAAACTGATGATGATGGCCATGTATTTGACGGAGATGAACATGAAAATGGATATGTGGAGATAGGCCCACTTTTTGGAGGAATGAGCTTCAGTTTCGATGAGGGCGACGACTCAGATTCGAATACTGATATATGTGACACAGACATTGACGATATAATTTTGTCGGATTAATATATCTTTTAAAACAATTTTGTGTTGATTTACAAATTTTTATTGAAAATTTTTATTGAAAACTGGTTATAGTTTTCGTTCTATGCTTAATCATTATATTTTCATGTAAAATTAATAAATTCACAATGATTAAGCATAGAAATTGTTTTTGTAAAAGTAGTTTTTTATATAAATGTTAATAGTAGTTTGCAGTCAGCACGCAACTACTTCTCTATTTTTATTGAAAATTTTTATTGAAAACTGGTTGTTGAGCGTGACCAGTACCCTTGCGGCGAGCATTACCCTATAATAATAATAATAATAATAATAATAATAATAATAATAATAATATAAATAATAATAATAATAATAATAATAATAATAATAATAATATAAATAATAATAATAATAATAATAATAATAATATAAATAATAATAATAATAATAATAATAATAATAATAATAATAATAATAATAATAATAATAATAATAATAATAATAATAATAATAATAATAATAATAATAAACAAAGTTGTACCTGATTGGATGATTGACATCAATTCTACGTTACCAATTTCAAACAATATTGCTGCGAATAGTACATCAATATTTAGTTTGCCTTTGTTAATTTTACATTATTTTATTGTTTAAATAAATGTATGTTTTGTTGATTTGTTTAATAATACCCTTGTGACTTGTTGAGCGTGACCAGTATCCTTGCGAGCATTACCCATAGGGGGACAAAATATTTTGTCGGATAAACTCGGGGCAGTACCCTTGCGAGCATTACCCAATAATAATAATAATAATAATAATAATAATAATAATAATAAGAATAATAATAATAATAAGAATAATAATAATAATAAACAAAGTCGTACCTGATTGGATGATTGACAAATCACCCGCAAATTACTTAGTAAATTTTGAACATTTTTGAAAATTTTAACCATAAATCAGTCTCTGACTAAAAAATTAATAACCTTTGTACCACTAATGATAAAAATTATTTCTATGGTTTAAAAGATAGATCTTTGTCTGGCCTTCAAAATGATGTATAAATATTTAAATAATTTTGTAAACTCAAAAAGTTCTGGGAAGTCAAAAGGTATGTCACCGCTAGATCACTTAATAATATTTTGAAAAATAATAATAATTTTAACCAAATTAGTGTCTGACTAAAAAATTAATAACTTTTGTACCACTAATGATAAAAATTATTTCTATGGCTTACTAGATAGATCTTCGTCTGGCCTTCAAAATGATGTATAAATATTTAAATAATTTTGAAAACTCAAAAAGTTCTGGGAAGTCAAAAGGTATGTCACCGCTAGATCACTTAATAATAATCGATAATTAAAACAAAAAAAAAATTCTTTGTTTCAATGCCATTGATGATTCATTGTCTTTGTTAAAAATTTGACCTTGAAAAAAAAATTAACAGGGGGGGAGGTGATCTAGCGGTGACATGATCTGGCGGTGACACATCCGTCTACTTTAATATAAAACTCGATATCATTTCTACTATCGGTAATTGAATTCATAGGAAAAACTTCCTCAAATGCCCCAAATTCTATTACAGCCTGGGGCGACGGTCTATCAAATATAAATAATTCAGATTTACCACAAATCATTTTGCAAATATAGTTCCATGTCCTTTCATTCTTTTGTTTATACGTGATATTCCATGTCTTTTACGTTTTGGAGCTGGAGCTGGAGCTGGAGGTTTTTGAAACATACCTGCAACCCCTGGTAAAACTTTCCCTAATTCAGCTAAAGCATTTGTTTTTAGAGATGGTAATATTTTCTGTTCATTCATAATAACATCTTTTGCAGTCTTCATACCAAAACTACCAATACGTTTAAGAATAGGCAGGGCAAATCTACCAATTGTTCTCAACCATCCTGATCCGTACTGTTTACCAATAAAATATGGTAATTCACCGCCAGATTGGCTACCACTATACATACTAATAATATCAGAATTAGCCATTTATTTTACGAAAATGTAATGTCAAATGAGTTTTTGAACCTTTTGGAAAGTTTATAAGTTTTCCACTATCATCACGAATATTTATTTCTATATTGTTTATACATGAACTTGCTATTGGTAAATACATGGGATTATCGATATTTATATTGACAACTTCATCATGTTCATATTTTCCAATCCATACCGATTTCAAAAGAGGAACACTGGAATCACCAACAATTATGGGTTCGATAATGTTAGTATATATGAACATTTGTTGATGATGTTCTAGTATTCTTGGTTTGCGTATACCAGTCGATTTTTCTCGATAATTTTGCCTATCTAATCCAAGTGAATTTGCCAAATTTTTATCAAATGTAACTTCGCAAATATCCTCATTCTAACTGAAGGTAAACATCAAATCTTTCACAATTTCCAAATTTTTAAATATGTGTGAACAATTGAACTTTAAATATTTAAGTAAATCATCAAGTTTATCAAAATATAATTCATCAGCAAAGGTAAATGATTCTTCAACTTCATCATTATACGACACAGATATTTTGATTTCTTCTTTCATTACACTGTTTGCTTCAAATAGGTTAAAACGTAATAAATACTCGGTCTCCGTAACAATATTTTTCAACTTATTGCAACCCATTCGTTTGGCATCTTCAATAGTTTCGAATGTTATTGTAAACGGTTTAAAATCACAACTGATATTTAATCCATCCTTGTAAAACATATAGCAATGCGAATCTAATATTTGATTCGGAATATGATATGTTTTATCATAATTACTAATAACAAAGATACCGCTACATGTTTTTCACAATATTCCTTCTGAAATCAATCTTACAATGACTATAAAATGGGAATGTGTTGTACACAAATGTAAAATCTTGCAGTGCAACTTCCCAGTCACCATTTAAAGAAATCGTATTCTGGAGATTGACCATAAATTTACTGGCTTGATTGTCTGGATGAATTAATGGGCAACTATTGCTCGGTAAAATAGTATAAAAATTCACTTTACTAGGTCTTTTGCTGATATCCATGACGGGTTTTGATAACCATGCCATTTGACATAGTATTGTTTATCCTTACCGACCTTTTTAGTTTTCAATATCTTTTGAATTCTAAATACTTTTGGGGAGGAATGACTTGTAATTCCTGCTCATAAAATTTTCCTTGTACAATATTATTATCATTATCTTTGATGACATACATTACAGGATTCTGTTTAGTATTTATTTTTGAAATTACAAAGACTTCATCACTCCAATTTGTATCAAAATTTTTAATAAATGGTGATGCACTAATTTTACTAATTCTAACATGGTCACCGACTTTATATTTAGGTTTTGCAATTTTTACAGATTTCTTAGAAGTCAATGATGTTTTTGATGTAATATCAACAGGTCTCAATCCATTCAGTCCTCGATGTGATGAATGATTATAACTTGTTATTATTTTCGGTAAAGCATTTACCCATTTTTTATTACCTTGATGCACGAACAATTTCTTTAATCTATCTCTCAATGTTCGATTAAATCTTTCAACATGGGCAGCTTTGTATTGAGAATGTACCGAGTAGTGATTTATTTTCAGTTTATCGAGGATTTGCTTAACTTTGCTATTGTAGAATTCTTTACCTAAAATAATAATAATAATAATAATAATAATAATAATAATAATAATAATAATAATAATAATAATAATAATACCTAAATCTGTTTGCAAGTTATTAGGATGTCCATCTTTAAATAAAATATTAATTGCCTTGGACATTTCTTCTGCAGATTTTGCCTTGACTGGTATTGCTCGTGCAAACCTGCTGTATACATTAATACATGTTAAAATATATTTATTTCCATTGTTAATTTTCGAATAAGGTATCATCTCCATCAAATCCATTTGCCATAAATCGTCAATACCAAATGTTTTATACGCTCTTGTTGGAAATCTTTTCCGCATTGGTTTGTTCAAACTGTACGCAAGCTGATCTGATAACCACTTCTGGGTTTCTTTTTTCGAATTCGGAACTCTTTTCTTTAATTTTGCCACTCCACCGAAACCGGCTTCGTCTTCTGGGTTCGTCCAAATCTTCTCCATTACAACAAGAAGATTTAAAATTAAATTTAATGTCGGGCAATGAAGGATTAGCACCCATTGTTTATGACTGTGTAACTCCACCTAATAATGATAATGCCAGAGGTATCAATGCACCAATAAATCCACCTTGTTGTTTATATATAATTTTCCTCATTTGCTTACGATTTTTATTATTTACTAATGATAACAAAGGTTTCCTATGTTTGCTCAATAAATGCTTTTTTGATTTACTGATTTTAATTTTGCCTTTGACTACTTTAAGTATAATATTGAGTAAATCATCGACAACAAAATTTGGGAATGATTGCAATATATTCATTCTTTTCATACTCGGGGCCTTTAACAATGCATTAAAAAATGGAAAACTGCGATGATTTTTAACTACTTTTTTACTGGTTTTACTGGTTTTACGGGTTTTACGTTTAGGTTTAGGATTTTTCGAAATAAGATTCATTGCAGAGAAATTTTCAGTTACAAGTTTTTTAGATGGTGTATAACTAGTTGTTGGTGGAACTTTTGGAACTTTTGGAACTTTAATACTCTTTCTAATACTTTTTCTTAATTTCCTAATATTTTTCACCCTTGCTTTTAGAAACATTATTATTCATAGAGGTTTTCAACTTTGTTTATAAACCATGGCACCTTTTGGGTTGAAAATATCGGTTTTTACTCGTAAATCATCGGGACATTGTTGCGTGAAATCAAGAAATATATATCCATGAGGTATTTTTGTAGCATCTTGAAATGCACTGATAAGAAAATTACGATTGTTAGGGTATGCTTGACGTGCAAGAAAATCAATCACTGTTGCATCTCTAGGATTCTTGAAAATAACTAAATATTGTACATTTAAATTACGTGTTCGATGTGCCCCACCTTGATGAAATAGATTTTGTGTTATGAAAATAACTGTTACACCGACATGTCTGCTGATCTTTGTAAATAAATTATTAAAATCTTTTTCTTTATTAGCTTCTTGATACAGATCATCGATAATAATGACATCACCTTTCTTTAATCGGCTGGACCAGTTTTTATCGAATCCCTTTACTATTTTCATGTTTTTTAATTCACAGAAACTTGATTGAGTTAATCCATGTTCTTCATCAGCACCCCTATGCCAATAAATCCTGTTGAATTTTGATTTGAATAAATTTGATTTTAGTAATTTACAAACAAATAATGTTTTTCCACTACCACTCGGACCAACGATTTGGTATACTGCATCATTTCTTAATTCCATTTCAAAAATTTTATAAATGTGTATTTGTTTATATTCAATGATTTAATGAACTCGTGCTCAATTTGTATATAAAGAATAATTTTCATAAATGATTTAATAATGTTAGCAAATATAAATTATCGAGGAAATTTTGATGTATCGAATATGAGGTTCCCACCAGGGAAACCCCAGCAAATTATCGATAGAAGCGGGAAATATCCGATAATATTTTTCAAGACTGGTAAATGTAGAATCATGGGATGTAAGAAACCTTTGATTATTAATAAATTACAATATCGAATAAATAATATTATAATCCAATCAATTACCGTTACTATGGATATGGGACATAGTATCAATTTATATAACATGTCGAAAAAATGTGATTGTATGTTTGAACCGGAATTGTTTCCGGCACTAAGACTATTAAAATATAACCCTATATGTGTCAATGTGTTTGCTAGTGGAAAGGTTGTCATGCTGGGGTTGAGAAATTTGGAGTATAGAGAATTTGTTGACAATGTTCGAAATGAGATAATTTCATTGGTCGATTTCTAATTGGTTAATTTCTAATTGGTTATTGATTGATTTAAACAAACGGTTTTTTGTTTAGGATTCATTTATTCAACACTATGTCCGCCCGGGGGGGGGGGGGGGGTACTGTGCCTCCGGAGTCCTGTTTTCCCGGTGCCCAAACCACCTACTGAGGATATATAAAATTATTTCTAATATATAATATTGTTAATTTTATCTCTGTGTTATTAAAATTATCTTAAGCTGCTTACCATTTTAGAATAAGATTTAATAATAATAATAACTCCCGCGCGTTTTAATACTTTGAAAGAAAATATTGAAAATTCAAAAAATAATAATAATATTTATGCAAAGCATGTGCAATAATTATGTCTTTGTTAAATAAGTCAACTTTAGTGCCAAAATAAGTTTTTAAAATATATTTAAATTTCAAAATACCGCAACGTAATATATTTTTGTCCTACCCCTTCTTTGATTTAAGTTGGTCAGAATTTAATAATAATTTTAATTTTAATAATAAATAATAATAATACTTTGAAATTGTATTTGAAAATAATTTACGACATGTTGAATGTGAGTAGTACCTTTGTGAGCAGTACCCATAGGAGGACAGAATATCTTGTCCGATAAACTCTGACTATATATAATAATAATCATAATAATCATAATAATAATAACATCTTTCGCGCAGGTGTTAATATCTTTACCAATAATAATAATAATAATAATAATAATAATAATAATAATAATAATAATAATAAAACAATAAAATGATAATTTAAGCCTTTTGCTGCAAACAATGTATTTAATGAAAGAATTTTCGACTATACGATAGTCCTTGTCAATCTCCTGGAATTTAGCAATGTTCTTCCCCAAAATACCTTTCAATCTTTCTTTTATTTCCTTTCTCTTAATTCTCATTGGTTGTAAATATAATGAATTGTTTTACTAAAAACTTTTAAAATTTTTACATTTAAAATTTCAAAATGACACAAACTAAAAATTTTTAAATTTTTTACAGCTTCTATAATTAGCTTCTAGAAGCCTAATAAAATATTTGAAAATATTTTAAATAAAGTTTCCAATAACTACTTATATATGCTATTTAAATATTTCAATAAATGTGTCAATTTTGATTTTCAAACCCTATTTTTTAAAATTTTTTTTTTCTATATTATTCTAATTATTACTTTTTAATTTATTCTATTTTTTTAAATTTCTTTATATATTGTCAGTTATTCTCAAAGTCAATGACAACAGATCAAATTCATGATTTCATTGATTTCTTCTTTAGTGTTGATTTTTGGCTGTCTGTTTATGATGAGAATTGCTTCTTTGATTCTGACATTTTTCTTTTGGATGTTTCCATTAGCTATGATTTCTATTGAAATATTTTTTCTTTCCTCTGTTGGCTGACACTGCCGGAGATGTCTGCCCAACGAGGATGTTCCACCAGGATCTAGATGTTCTTTAACTCTTTGGTGCAATGTCCTGAGGGTACTTCCAATGTAGATTTCATTGCATACATTGCACGTGATGCAATAGACGATGTTTTTTTCTAAAGCACATATCTTTCGGTGTCTGGCAGTTTTTCATTGTGCAATTGTTTTCTCTATTTATGTTGCCTGCCAGAGCCCTTCTCAATGTCCAAGATTTATGTGCTATCCGAATTGGAAGACCGGTACGTTTAAGTTCTTTCAGGATCTTTAAGTCGAGTATGTCACTGATGAATGGGATATTCAGATAGAAATATTTCTGATTCTTTTGTGTTAATTCCCTAGATCTTCTTGGGGTAGAATTCATTCTTTCAATGTCCTCACCTTGGTATCCGTTTCGGTGTAGGATTTTATTGAAATTTGATTGCTCTTTAAAGTTTTCGTTTTTCTCCGTGCATCGATTGGCTATTCTTCGTTTCTCGTTTCTTATGACATGTACTTTCTGTAAGTATGGAAGCGCTGATCTTTGGTGCATAAATATTTCTTTGCGAGCTGGTTTTCTGTAGAACCCGTATGTTGGAGTATTTTCTTCTATTTTGATTCTCAAATCCAATAAATTGAGGGATCCATCTTCTTCCGGATATTCGATTTCGAATTTAATATCTTGATGAACCGCATTGAATGTATGAAATATTTCCTCCGCTTCTTTTCTGTTTTTGGTCGTGATGAAGATATCATCTACATATCTTGCATAGAAACCGATGGGTTGTATGGTCCTCAGTGTCTGTCGTTCGAGGTTATCCATAAAGATGATTGCTAGCAGTCCTGATAGGCTAGAACCCATAGGCAGGCCTTTGACTTGTTTATAGATATTTTGTTCAAAGGTAAAATAGGTGTTCTCGAGGATAACAGTAAGTAGTTTGGTGATATTCTCGATATTCATTTCCTTTATTAACAAGTTGCTTTCTCTTAATTTCTTTTCTAAACATTGAATAGCCTCTGTTGGTTCGATAGATGTGTATAGTGATACGACATCAAGACTAAATGGGTATTGGAATTCTCTATGACAAGTCATGTTATTATTTAGTCTTGTCATGAGGCAGTCGCTGCTTTGAAGATGGTGTGGTATCGTGTCCAATAATTGTTTTATAATTTGTTTTCTATCAAACATTATTTTTGATTTGCTTATTTGGCTTATCAATTGCTTACATCTTCACCACATTAGTTGTAGTTTTTAAAGTTTAATATTAATATTAATAATAATAATAATAATAATAATAATAATAATAATAATAATAATAATAATAATAATAATAATAATAATAATAATAATAATAATAATAATAATAATAATAATAATAATAATAATAATAATAATAATAATAATAATAATATTAACAATAATTATAATAATAAAACTTATTTTAGGTATTTTAGAGAACTCTGATAGAGGAGCAGTCACAGGCTTTATATACATTATATATAGCGTGCGAGCTCAAGACGCGCATCTCCGGACTCAGGATGGCCCAGAAGTCCAATGATTTTCAGTAGCATCACTTAATGCCCGAAATGTTACTGCCTGTGTCGTGTGCCGGTTGCTCTTCGTTGGTGACCACCTCCTCGGTCCCAACCCCGGCCAAATATAATGACAATCGAACCACGGCGCCACTCATAGACATGAGTGCAAGTAGATAGATGGGGACCATCTAGATCAGGACTCCGCTCGATCACATATCCCCTACCCCCCTACCCCCGGGGAAAAAAATTTTTAAATAAAAGGTCAAGGTCAAGGTCATTTTTTTTTAATTAAGTGATCCAGAGGGTCCATACTTTTTTTCATTCCAAAAATTAATGTTCCCACCAACAGATTTTATTGAACGATAGCTCATCTTAAAACCCAGTGCAAGACCTTTAAGAAGAGCTATAGATTCCTATCATACGATGACTCATCATATTTTTTAGAACGATGACTCATACGATGACTCGTCATAGTTTTAGACGATGACTCACCCGATGACTTATCATATTTTAGAACGATGACTCACCCGATGACTCATCATATTTTTAGAACAAAGACAGTGACTCATACTATGACACACCATATTATTAGGACGATGACTCACCCGATGACTCATCATATTTTTTAGAACGATGACTCATACGATGACTCGTCATAGTTTTAGACGATGACTCACCTGATGACTTATCATAAGTTTTATTATTATTATTATTATTATTATTATTATTATTATTATTATTATTATTATTATTATTATTATTATTATTATTATTATTATTATTATTATTATTATTATTATTATTAATATTAATATTAAACTTTAAAAACTACAACTAATGTGGTGAAGATGTAAGCAATTGATAAGCCAAATAAGCAAATCAAAAATAATGTTTGATAGAAAACAAATTATAAAACACGGGGGTAGCGCTTTATTATTCTTAAAGAAGGGTTAAATTAAGGCTGTAGGTGTTTCAAATATACCAGATCTTTTCTATTATTATTGTTTTTTGATGAAATTTATGAAATAAATGAAAACTTTCAATCTAAAAGGTTTTGGGTATCCTTAAACATTTTTATTGTGTTTGACAAATAGTAAAAATGCATGAAAATTTTACTTTCTTATTTTAGATGATTTTCAATGTTTTGAAAAGCCTGAAATCCTTTAAAATTTCTCAACTCTGTTCAATTATCCTTAACCCTTAAATTGTTTCTGACGAATATACTCGCCAAGACCACGCGGGTAATCTTTGTGGTAATGGCGAGTTTATCCGTCAGGATGAATTGAGTTATATTTGCTTTTAAATTAAAACATGTAAAAACAATATTATTCGCAAATTTAATACATTTTGAAATATTTTAGAATCTAAGAGCAAAGAGAAGCATTCAAACAAAACAGTTAAAGAATTAATAATTTTTATTTTAACCTTCTCACATTTAACTTGATCAAACATATTTTATGTGCAAAAATTTCTTATATATTTATTTATGTACTGCACTTTTTAATAATTTATATTATTTATAATAAACCAATCAAAATTTAAGAAATTTAGATTTAAAAATAAATTATTTCAGCCTCTTAATTTATTGTTCGGAAAAATGAATTTATTTTTGTTATATTTATTAGTTTTTCTCTGCCAGTCGTTTTGGTTTGGATTTTGGTTTGATTTCAGTTATTTACCGTTGTGTTTTCTGGGTGTCTTTTTGGGTGCAATCATAGGCTCCATCATTTGGATAGCGATTTCGGAATTTCAACTTTTCTATGAAGATTTACACAAAGTCGATGTGGAGAACAAAAGCGTTTTGGTTACTGGTAATACATATTATTTGATTATTTTGTTTTTATCAATCGACGTAGGATGTGATTCCGGATTCGGATTAATGCTCGCACAGTCATTGGCAAAAAGAGGCATTTTTGTTTTCGCTGGTGTTCTCGATTTGAATAGTGAAGGGGCCAGCATTTTGAATTCCAATCCAATAATTAAAATAATGAAAATGGATGTAACAAAAGATGAAGAAGTTGAAGAAGGACTTTGTATAGTTAAAAAAACATTGACTGACATGAATTATAGTAAAACAAAAGACAAACGTTGATTTTTAATATTAATTAACTTTCAGCTTTATGGGCAGTGGTTAACAATGCCGGTGTGGGACATTGTCAAATGATAGAATTTTTGCCCATTGATAAATTGAGGCAATTGCTAGAAGTTAATGCGTTAGGTTTACTTCGAGTTTGTCAGAAGTTTTTACCCTTATTACGTGGTCATGGAAGGATTGTGAATCTAACTAGCATATCAGGTTTGATGATTGATAAAGGATAGATATGACAATTTATATAGGTGAGCTTGTAAGTCCATTTATTGGTGGATATTGTGCTTCAAAGTTCTGTGCAGAATCCATTTCTGATGCTTTAAGATTCGAATTGCATCCCCTGGGAATACCTGTTATTACAATTAACCCGCAAACTTACAAGTAAGAAAGTTTTTTTTTGAATATTTTATAATTTATTAAACTAACTTCAACTTTCCTAAATTGAAAATAATATATTTTATTGTATAAAACCAAATATATAATCATAAAATGAATTGGAATGTATATACTATTTTAAATTGCCTGGAGGTTCTTTAATGAATAATAATTTTATTATTATTCTTATTCAATCATTAATTTTCTTTATAAAAGTTCTTATATAATGATTTTTTTGTTTAAATCATATTTTAATTGTTTATATAAAATTCTTATATACTAGATCAGCGATTCCCAACCCGTGGTACGCGTACCCCTGGGGGTACGCGTCTGATACTTAGAGGCACGCGAAAAAATATTAGTAATGGTGGATGTTAAAAATATAACTCCCGGCTCAATTTAGTTTCAAAGAGGTCTCATATATTGGACAAAAAAAACTATTTATACACAAAATATTGTTCAAAGTTATGTGTGCCCCTCGGAATTGCATCATCACATTACAACGGGTTGTGTTAGAATTCAAATGGATCCAATGGGACAAAGCGTGTAACAAATTTAATACTCGTTTTTTGCGATTACACAATTCTTATTACAGTAATAATATTACTAGTTAATAACAACTTTATTATCAATCGGTAAGTTTTAACATTATTTTAATTTCAAACTTAAATTAATTTCTAAATGAATTTACGATTAAATATGGATCAGTGGTTGAAATCTGGTACAATAAAAAACAATAAACTTACACTAGAAAATGACGAATTAGTTAGTACTTCTCAAGTCACATCAAAAACACAAGTACAAATACAAAACACAGAAAATGCGCCATCTTCAGTTCTGCAGATAGCTAAAATGAGGAAATACTGCGACGAATATATGAAATATGGATTTTCATATACAGGAGGTGAAGACAGCAGTAAACCTAAATGTGTAGTATATGGTGAAGTGCTATCAAATGGCAGTATGAAACCCTCCCTGGTTTTACGTCATCTCCAAACAAAACATGCCAATTATAAAAACAAAGAATATGATTTTTTAAACGCTTAGTACTTCAAAATAACTGCATATCGATATTCAATGTCTCGGATAAAATTGAATCAACGATTAAAAATATTAATTTTTGGAGAAAATGTATTGAAAACGGTCAACCGATTTATTTGAAACTTTGCACAATTTCCTATCAGAGAATAAACTTTGCCTCTCCAGAGAATTGAGCATCAACATATCTGAACACTTAAAAGAGCTACAATCAAATTTCGAGAAGTATTTTCACAAACCTGATGTAGGAAACAATTGGATTTCAAATCCTTTCAATGACGAATACTTTCGAATAGCTAAATTATCAATCACTGAAAAAGAGAACTTAATTGAACTTTCAAATGACTCTACTTTGAAAGTCGAATTTAAAGAAAAATGTCTTATTGACTTTTGGTCACATATCAGCACCGAATATGAATTGCTTTCTGCCAAAGCACTTAACGTTTTGTTACCATTTACAAGTACAGTGCTGGTGGAAAGAGCATTCTCTTCATATTTCTTTATTAAAAACAAATACCGTAATAAGCTGAATGCGGCTCCAGATTTAAGATTATACCTTGCATCAATCGAACCTGACTTCAAATAACTATGCGCCTCAAGCTCAAGGATCTCACTAAATATAATAAGTTAAGTTAAAAGTAATGAAAAATTTTAATTTAAAAAATATAATAGTTTATATTCATGTCGTTTTTTATTAAAATATATGTAACTATAATAAATGTTTTACTTTTCATCAATACACATTCTGAGCATACTCCTTGACACATTATTGCTATTTATTTAGTGTTCGAACAAGTTTAAAATAATAACAAATACACGAGTATTAATATTTTAATTTTTTTTCTAATATAAGGGGTACAATTTAGGATAATGAACTTCCAAGGGGTACTAAAGCCAAAAAAGCTTGACAAGCGCTGTACTAGATTAACAAAAGTTGTACACAGGATCCAAAAGGGAAACTGTAAATCGTTGGAAATGGAATTAGAAACAGACATGAATAAACTAAAATTCAGTTTAAAAATAAAAATTTATTAAGAAATTATTATTCCAAATTTCTAATTTACAATTTAAAAATTCTAAAATTATTATTTAATAATAATTTGATTTAAATAAAAAATTTTTAAAATAAAATTAGGGGAAATTTATTTTTCTTACTTTTACCAATTGCTTGTATTTTTTATTATAGTTTTAATTGCAATTAACGCTAATAGAAATACAAAAAATTTGTTATTTATTATTGACACTGCGTTTTATTCAAATGCATATTTATTTAAATATTACATCACTCTTTTTAACACGAATTTAAAGTTACACTGTTAAACAAATGTATTAGTTACTGTAATCCCCAAATGGGGATTAGTATATTTTACAATTCTAATTTTAAATATTGACATCACTGAACACTTGCAGTTGGTAAAAAAACATTTCTTTTTTTGTTTGCTACTAATTTTACATATGAATCATTTATTTTGAATTTTATTGCTCAATAAATATATATTATGAAAAAATTAATTTTTTCTTAGAACTTCTATTCTATTTTCATCTCATGAAGTTTTCGGAGTGAAAGAAACTAATTTATATGGAGAGAAGTTCATTAAAAAGTGTGAAGGTATTCTCAAAGATTGGATTGACAACGCTAGCGAAAACTACCAAGAAGTTATCAATGGCTTGGAGAGTGCAATATTGAATCGAACTTACCAATATAAATATAAACCAAATTTTATTTTTCGAATGAAGATTTTGATGTTGAAATTCAATTCAACTACAAATCGGACCCGGACGGGATTTCGAAATAGTGTCATTTCAATCCCAGTCCAAACTGAATTTTGATCTCTTTACACTCTCATGTGGACACAATGTTTACAATGAGATTTTGTTTATCCTAATATTTATGAGAAATAATATATTCGCTTGATAAATATTTTGTGTTCTGTGGAATGTAAATTGCATTTAGATTATTCAGATGTCAATTTCTAATAACTGTAAAGTAATTTTAGGCATTTAGTTGGATATTTTTGAATGAAGAAATTATAACCTTTCTTTCGCTAACAGAGAGGGGAAGCATTAATTGCATGCGGAATAATTATTACATAATCGTAAAGTTTGACATTTATAAGACAAATTCAGAAATTAAAAAAAGTTTATTTTACAACTTTTCATTATTTAAACAAAATTAATATTTTGTTTAAATAATGCTTTGTGTGAGTAATGCTTATAATCACAACAGTTCTCCCCTTAAAGTAAGTAGATGGATTGGGCACCGCTGGCACAGGGCACCGCTAACACACCAACCCCCTCCCCCATAAAATTAAAAAAAAATTTTTTCAAGGTCAAATTTTAAACAAAGACATATGACTCATCAAGGTCATTTAAACAAAGATCATGACTCATCCAGTGACTCATCAAGCTCATTTTCAAGGTCATATGACTCATACTATGACTCACCAAGGTTGACTTTTTCAAGGTCATTTAAACAAAAACTATGACTCACCGGATGACTCATCAAGGGCAAAAATTTTTCCAATGTAATTTAAACAAAGACCATGACTCATCAAGGTCATTCCAAGGCCACCTGAGTCATACAGTGACTCATCAAAGACATTTTCAAGGTCAAAGGTGATTCCCAAGGTCATATGACTCATCGCGATGAATCATCAAGGTCATATTATTATTTTTAAAAAATATTATTATTTTTATTATTATTTTTCAAAAATATTATTAAGTGTGCTTGCGGTGGCCTACTATTTGGCATGCCAAACGTTATCGTTCCCATCAATTTATTTCATCGACCGATAGCGTATTTTGAAGCTTGGCGCAAGACCTTTCGAATGAGCTATAGTGGTCATCACCATCATTAATATTGGCAAAGGTATTAACATTTTCCCGAGACCATTTTCAAGGTCATTTGATTATTTTATTATTATTTTTAAAAATAATATTTTTTCAAGGTCAAATTTTTTGTTCAAGGTCAACGATAGCTAATTTTAAAGCCCAATCCAAGACCTTTCGAATGAGCCATATATCTCGTTATTATCATTATTATTATTATTATTATTATTATTATTATTATTATTATTATTATTATTATTATTATTATTATTATTATTATTATTATTATTATTATTATTATTATTATTATTATTATTATTATTATTATTATTATTATTATTATTATTATTATTATTATTATTATTATTATTATTATTATTATTATTATTATTATTATTATTATTATTATTATTATTATTATTATTATTATTATTATTATTATTATATTATTATAGTCACTGATATAGCTGCATGCTCACTGCAGACTATAAAAAAACAACATTAAACTAAATACTTATAAAAATTTCTTATAGAAAACATCAAAAATCAAACAACATTAAACCAAATACTTAAAAATTTTTATAGAAAACACCAAAAAAATCTGGTTACAAATTTTTATTTAATATGTACAACTTTTTAATCAATATATATATATATATATACAAGTTTTATAAATCAAAATAAAAGTTTCTATACAATTTGCAACTTTTTACATATCATCTTCGTCCCATTCACTGTCATCAAAACTGGGACTTGGTGCTGGACCGAATTCCTCCTCATCATATTCGCTCAGGTCATCAACTCCTAAATAGTGCCCAAATGCGTAACTTATGTTTTTGCCTAGCCACGCGCGCTTATCATCGTTATTACGTAGGGCAATTTTCGAATTTTTGAATGTAAAAAGTTGGTGATTTCTAGTACCTATTCTCGTCTGCGGTACAGAAATCACCTGATTGTTATTAAAGCAATTTAAATAGGACTCATGATTTATTGATGTCCCAGGTAATTTAACCCCCTTCGCTTTCACCGTTTCCTTACTACCTAAAAGACTATAACATTTAGGGCGTAAGAAAACCCATTCAGAATAACCTAATCCCTTGCTCTCATCTTTAAACTTCCCGATGACAGAGTCAAGGTTCCTATTATACAAGAGTTGTGTTGGATCGTAATTTGACGTATCCAATAAATTATCTGAGATCATCTGAGGTAATAAAGTTGATAATTTTTAATTTTTAATCTCAAGAAAGAAGCTATCGGTATCACCGGCAATAATATTTATTATGCATTTAAATTGTCGCCTTTACTTCTCCAAATCAATATATTGGAGCTGGTACATCCGCAGTTTAGACAGATCTAGTACTGTTTGACCGATGTAGCTAGGTCTGTCTAAACAAATTGAGTCCTTCTCCAAATTTGCGGCTATCAGATCGCCATCGATTCTTATAGACTTTCTGAAAGGTGGATACTATCATCTTTTCGGATGAATCACACAACCTCAAATTCATACGATTTTTGAGATTCTGAACGGATTTACCGTACAGGCTATTAATATATAATTTAAAAAAGTCCCTATATATTTCGCTAGTAGACTGAAATCGTAAAGTGGTGTTAGTGTCTATATACGATTTAAATATAGGTCCTTGTTTAAATTTTATACATCGATGAATATTTACAACTACCGCACCTAATTCTTTATACAATTTGAGAAGCCTCCAATGAAGAACATAGTTCCTCTTTGGCCAATGCGTAAGCATAAGCTTCTCAACTTTTGAATTAGGTGGGCACAACTTTTCCGGCGCAAGCGGAAAATCATTCAAAAAGTCATGCACACATTCCGGAATATCGATTGACGTTTGACCGATTCTCCACTCGGCGTTGATGCTTTGCAAATAGATAATATTCACCTCTTATTTCTTTAGATTCTCTTGACCCACGTTTTCCTCTTTTCTGTTTGATTTGATTCTTTTTCAACTTTTCGTATTCCTATTCTATATCTTCTTCTCCCTAATCTCCTTAATTCGTTTTACCTAATCCTAACTCGGTTTCTTCTAACCCTAGCTGAGGCAAAATGCCGATTTTCTCTGATTTTCCCTTTCCTTATATACTCCTCGAAATCGGGATGACAAATGGTTATTGCCGAGCCAATCTTTCACTTGACATTTGCTTCCACGTATCTGCTTCGGCTGTCATCCATAATGGTCCAACGAACCAAGATAATTAATGGCCTTTCCGGCCTTTCTACACGCACTATCTTCTCCTTGCTCTTTTCCAATTAATCATTGTGTCAAGCTAATGGGCCCAAATCTTCCTTTTGTTTACTTTTCTTCTTGTTTACCCAGCTCGGGTTTCCTTCATCTCTCGGGTTCTCCACTGGCTTGGGTTTCCCATTAACTCGGGTTTTCTATTAGCCAATTAATTAATTAATTAACATTTTCTGTTTTTACACATTTGGATGCTTTTCGACTCTTCCTAACCATTTTCTGATAAATCCCTAACCATCATCTTGTTGACCATTAGCTACTCTATACCTGTCCCGTTTTCCCAATTCGATTTCGATAATTTTACAATTTATTGATTTTTCTCGGATTTCCGGATTCTTGCCTTTCGTAATTGCTTTTGGCATTTTCTAATATTGCTTCATTCACACTTTCCTTTACTATCGATTTTGTGCATGATCACGCTTTTATTTGTCTTTTTTCTTCACTTACTTTTTATTTAAATTATTAACCAAAATTTCATTTAAATTTATTTTAATTTACGGACCTCAACATATCTATGTACAATAATTCTGTGTCATCTGAAGTAGCCGTGTAATGTTTGTTAACAAATGTTAACCCACCCCGGATACCTCCCTCATAGAAATTATACATTTCCATGTCCTGCAAAAGTTCTATGGGTTCCGTTAATGTCATAAGCGCTGAGGCCCATGACATACCGGAATCCCATAGAAATTAAGAGGATCCAGATCATTGTAAGCAATTGCCTTACCGCGGAATTGCTGAAAATAGTCTGCGAGGAGGTATACGTCTAATTTTAGGTAGATTAGCATATAATCTAACAAATTATTACAGTTATGCTGACTCCAAATTAGTTGAGCCTCAGCGTACTGATCTTCCGTAATATCAGACCAAATAGGAAGTAATTCTAAAGTCGATTCAAGAACATCCAAAGAAGTAGCAAAATCATACGGAAAGACACCTTTAGAATGAATCATCGACCCTTGAAAGACAGACGAAGTTAAAGAAAAGTAGTTAGAGTTTTCACAGCTTTGGCTAAAGAACAATTAACAAATTGCATGCTGTCAATAAAACGAACAGGCAATTTGTTAATATAAGCAATTAAAGAAATAAATTTTTCTGTAGAGGTAGGTATAATATTAAGCTCCCAAAGGGGAAAATCACTGAGGCCATGTTTTAAAATATGATGTAAATCATAGCCTCTTAAATTATGAAAGACTACTGGTAACAACTTATTAATCCTGCGAGAGACATTGCATCTCCACATGCCGCTCCGACATATCTACCAGTAAAATGGCAATGATCTCTCACAGGATTAATAATATCTTTCTTACATAAGTAACAAATTGTGCTAGATCGAAAGGCACGCTCCTGAGCAAAAGACAAAGTAGACATGCCTTTATGACCTTCGAGTTCATAATATGGCAGGACAATTGTGACAGCAATTTCCTCCACTTTCCTTAAAAAATCCAAAATACAATTCGGTCCAAAAAAATAAAAATAAAATTTAGTATTAGTATAATTATTAATTAATAAAAGACCTGCTGATATAGGTGATATTTGGTGATGTGTTTCATGTTCAGGTAAAACCGATTCAAAATCGGCATAAATTACGAAGGGAGGTGTAACGGTTTTTGCGTAATCTGTGAATAATAAATCCTTATTTTTAGGAAGTGTATACAAGGTTGTGCCAGTCTGATTTTTACAGCATAGAGCAACATGCTGATCGAAAGCATTCTTACATCTAAATCCATTTAAACAATGTGGGCACCAGTTACACCTTATTTGAACATTAACATTTTCATTTAAATGACAATTCATTAATTTGTCCAAGTCTGTAACGACCGTATAGTGATATTTATCTTTATTACTCAAAAGTAATAAATAAATCGGCCTACCGTCTATAACCTTGGAGCGATGAATAATATTAAGATGCGGGTGGTGAGCAACATAATCCTCAGAAATATCAGAATCAGAACTGGACGGATTATAAGATAAAACATTTATACACAAGTTTAAGTCAGGATTTTTCCTTTCGAATTTGGGAATGTTACACAGTCTCATCGGGCAATCTGTGTCTTCATCATAATTTAAAAGATGTAAAAATTCGTAATATTTGGCGGCTCTTTGATGATTACGACCTATTTCTTCTCTTTTTAAAAGCGCAAGAATGCTACACAAGAAACACTTATGGTCGTTGTTTTTAACATTAATTATTGCGTGTTTTAATTTTAATGCTGATGGGGTTTTTATATAACTATGTCCGGAAAAAATATCTAGTAACGGGTGCGTATTTCGTTAAAATAAAATCAATTTCTAAGATATTCATTACTCGCCACCCGCTTCCTAAATAAGTAAATTGCTCAATCTTTTCATTTAATTTGCTCACCCCCTCGTTTATAAAGTTTGCTGTAAAAACTTGCGCATTGTTTGAAAAATAATTATCCCGGATCTCCCCATCTTTTTCAAATTTAATTAAAATTGTGAATTGGATTTTTACCTTGCCCATCTTTTCTATTTCTGCTATTAGCCTTTCTTCAATTTAAGATGTTAGGGCTATTTTTATCAAGTTTTCATTCCTTATATCAAACTTTAACGTTTTTCGCGATCCGTTCAAATCGTATTCTACAACAGGTTCAAACAAAGAGCCGCCTATTTGACATATGTTAAAAGACATTGAAGCTACACATTCATCATCATTGATGACTATTACTTCTTGTTGTGTAAATGGTGCTTGTTGTGTGAACGATGTTGAAGCTACACATTCATCTTTGCTGTTGACTATCACTGCAGGTCGCGATAATTTATTAGGAATTGAATTTTTAATTAAACCAGCAGGTCTTTTTGTTATTTTAATAAGATCTTTTTTAATAATATTTTTAATAGAATCTTTTTTGTTTTCTTGCCAGTTGCTTTTATACTCGCTTGGTAATTGACTTTATTTTTGCCAATTATTTTTGGTTTTATTTCCCCCCGGGCTTCCTCTTGGAGGTTTAATTTAATTGAAGGGAATTTGTTCATTTTCTTTGACGGCGCTTATTACTTTTTATCAGGCTAAATTAATTGCCTTCCCAAAATTGGATTTCTCCGGCTAAATTAATTGCCTTCCCGAAATTGGATTTCTCAATTCGCTCGGGTTTTCCATTGTATCGGGTTTCCCATTAGCTCGGGTTTTCCATTAGTTAATTAATTTTTAATTAATTTTTGTTTTTTGTAATTTATTCCTTTTAGGGACCCCCCATTGATTTTATTTTATTATAGCTGAACTCGTCTCATTATTTAGCATCCGCCCATACCAGTTTCCCCCAGAAAATATTCATTTTTTAAAATTTTTGATTTTTAATTAATATTTTGTACTTTTAATTTTTATTTTGAATTTGGTGTTTTTGTCAATTTTCACCTCATTTTTGTGCCTCTCTTGTTGAACCCCGACATATCTCCCCCCTTTAATTTAGATTCGACCTCGAATCTGCATGTATATAATAAGTCTAATTTACCATACAGTAATAACAATAATCATAATAATAATAATAATAATAAAAATGGATTGCTATCTACCTATTTTAGCTATTGCCTTTGCCAATGATTTTAAATCTGAGATATTTTATTTTGAAATTTTCTTATTCGACTCCCCCCATCATCCTCACACTACTTAATATAAATAATAATGTTAATACTAATAACAATAATTCCTACCGATAACAATAATAACAATAATAACAATAATAATACTAATAATAATAATAACAATAATAATAACAATAACAACAATAACAATAATAACAATAATTATAATCTTTAATTATTATATATAATTATTATATTATGATTTTCTTTTGAATAATAATGATAATAATAATACTGATAATAATTCCTAATGATCACAATAATAAGGATAATAACAATAATAATAATAATAATAGTAGTAATAATAATAATAATAATAATGATAATAATAATAATAATAATAATAATAATAATAATAATAATAATAATAATAATAATAATAATAATAATAATAATAATAATAATAATAATAATAATAATAATAATAATAATAATAATATCAATTTTTTTCTTGCAATTTTGTTAAATCAATTTATAAAATATTTCTAATAAATTTATTTGTTGAGAATCTCAATAATGTCAGTCTTCGTTAATTCAATTTGTAAAATATTTCTAATAAATTTATTTGTTGAGAATCTCAATAATGTCAGTCTTCGTTAATTCAATTTGTAAAATATTTCTAATAAATTTATTTGTTGGGAGTTTTCTCTGTCAACTCTCCTTCAATTGATTCCGATAACCACTGTGGCGTTGATCAATTTATGATAATATTAGATTATTCGGACTCTTCAGAGTTAATGAATTTATTTCGTTATCGAAAAATAGAATTTCCATCCAAAAATAATTTGCTTTGGAAACTTCTCTTTCATTGCTAAACGGAATATCAACGAAAAGTAAATTGTTCTGATTGGCTGTTTTTTTTCCCATTAATAGGTAAGAGATTTTATTTTTCCTTCATATTTTGAATTCAGGAAATATTTGTAGGGATCACAGAAAACAAATCCAATTTTAAATTCATTTTAAATGGATTTAGAAAATATGCAACCATTTTCTATTAATTATTGTGATGTGCAACAAAATGAGAAAAAGATTATTACTGGAAATCAATGTTCTGGGGGTGCATTCAATTCTAATACGTTTAACAAATTATGCTACTTCTCTGAGAAGCACCCAAAAATTACTTTGGAATCCATTAATCAACTAAGAAAACACGGCGAATTATGTGACGTAGCCTTGATTGTTGGTCAAAAAAATCTTAGCCCATAGAATTTTGTTATCTGAATGTAGTCCTTATTTTAAAGCTATGTTTACTGGCGAATTATCTGAATCACTTACAGAACTCCACTCCATATACATCGTGTTTGGCAATATGCCAATCCTCATAATTTTCGCTAAAACCTGCTGCTGTTATTGAATTTTTAAGAGTTTCGATTTTCATATCATCCCAAGATTCCCTAACCCACGAATTGACCAATGAAAATGTTGGTGGTTTTGGATTCCCATTTCTTGTATACTCAACAGACTCTGAATTCTTCCATTCATTTATTTCAATGTTTTAATATGGTGATATTATTTAAATAGTATCACTAAATATAAATGAATTTAGTTATGGTGTAGTATTAATGATACTATTAGGTGTAGTGATACTATTTGGTAATATACGTTACTTAAATATTTGGTTATCTTTATCAAACGATATTAGGTAACATTAAGGGATATCGATGAAAGTGCTGTTGAAGCATTGGTAGAATTTTGTTATACATCTCAAATTGTTATTGAAGAGTGGAATGTACAGTGTTTACTACCAGCTGCTTGTTTATTACAATTATCAGAAATTCAAGATGTTCGTTGTGAATTTTTAAAACAGCAGCTTGATCCATCTAATTGCTTAGGTATCCGAGCTTTTGCTGATACTCATGCTTGTAATGACTTATTAACCATTGCTGATAAATTTACACACCATAATTTTCAAGTACACTTTAATTTTGAGTTTATTGTTAAGTTTTAATCGTAATTAGGAAGTTATGATGAGTGAAGAATTTTTATTATTACCCGTTAACCAATTGATTTCAATCATTAGTAGAGATGAGTTAAATGTCAGATCTGAAGAACAAGTCTATAATTCGATTATGAATTGGGTTAAATATGACATTAATGAACAAAGACAACACTTAGCATGCATTTTACAGCATGTTAGGTTGCCATTTCTTTCTCCAAAATTTTTAGTTGGTACTGTTAGCACTGAATTACTGATAAAATCTGATGATAGATGTAGAGACTTAGTTGATGAAGCAAAGAATTATTTATTATTACCTCAAGATCGTCCTCTTATGCAGGTGGATAAAATATTTTGTTAATATAAACTTATATTGATTATTTATTATATTGTGTAAAATAATTTTCAGATTCTTTGATGATTTAACACAATAAATTGAAACATTAATTATCGCAATTGTCACTGTATTAACTGGAAATCGAAAATCTATTTCCAACTTAAAATGGTGCGCACAAACATGAATATTGTTGATTTCGAAGCGAATATGAAACCATGAAGTATGTAGATATTAGCCCCATAGACTACTATGAGTTATATAGATTCCGTTTTTGAATTAGGATGAATTTCGTAGATTTTTAATTGATTTGCACTCGAAAATTTGGTGTTTAAATGGTCACAATGAACTCAAAGATCTATTCTCACCACTTCTATGATACAAGATGCTTTCAAGTCATTAACGTATAAATCAATCCTAAAAATTATTATATATTTGTATTTAAAATTTCATTGAGATTTTCCAATTTTTTTTTCTTTTTTTTTTCACTGTAACTGCAAACTCAGCCTTTAATAAATCAGGGTAAAATAAGTTGAAAACGAATGCGCATTAAGGAACAAATTAGTGATTGCCTTCTGTTATCGTGGGAAAAGAAGTAAGCGCATTCCAATCTGTAAGAAAAGACTACGAAAAAAATGTGGAAAAATCTAGAATGATGATGATTCCAGATAATGATAAATTTTTGTTGAGTTTTCTGTTCTGGTTATTGCAAATTTTTCTGCAGACAAATTAATTTGACAGAATTTTTTATTTGTTATTAACAAAGAAAAATTTATTATGAAATCCTCTTTCTGGCAGCAGGAATTATAAGAGTTTCCTTTTCAAACTCCAGGAGAAAGAAAATTTGAATTTATTTATTTCTATTTGGATTTTAGGAAGTAAGTTATTTAATCTTTATTAATTTCTATTTTTAATCATTTATTTTTTTTACTTAAATTACTTTAAATATTTTATTCTTACTTAACTATTAACTTTTATTTATGCTGGAACAGGAAACTGTTACTATTTTTTACCTATGAAGTGAGTTAATATAATTTTTTTTTTTTTTTTTTTTTTTTACACTATTTGAAATTTAATTGTCATGGGCCAATTTATAAAATTATATTTAGTTATCAAAGCAAAATAGTCTATACTCAAATTTTATGCCTAGATATAGATAAATAGTTTTGGATAAATAAATATAGATATAGAGACACCGAGATACACAGAGAAACTTATAAACAAATATAGATTTAGATACAATATAGTTCCATTTATTCATAAATGGTTTCAATGGAAAAATCAATGACTACTGACAACCACACATTTCCAATTGTTGTCCAGGGTAGCCAAACTCCGACAATTGGGAATGTGTATGTTGTTATTAAAAGTTTTATTTATTATTTATACATTTTTTTTTCTAATTATGGGGTTTAACTGATGAGCTACCAATTAATAAATGAGACAACGCGAGTTCAACATTATTTATTTTTTATAAATATTATATACATATTAATTTAGTTCATTTTTATTTCCAATTGTTTGGTTCCTTGCCGATACCGTATTATTGTTTCTTCCCGTTCATAGATTACCCCATCGATGGTTACAGTCTCCCCAACATCAATATTTGAAGTGTTTTTCCTTTTTCTCGCTTGTCGACATTCGGGCATTGGACCATACTCAAGTGTTGGGTGTATTCTTACCATCGAAACACTTATCATTACTGAAACACATTCTTGTGAAATTTCCAAAAACGATTCGGTGGCCCACTTTAATGGAATTAATGGATTTTCAGTCTCCATCTCCACATTCTCCTCGCTTGTCAAGTCAATTTGTTCTGCTTCCATTACATCGTCAACCAGAATTTGTGCCACTTTCTCCGCTATTGCAGTTGATGCTGATGGTACCTCTCGAAGTTTTTTATATTGCTCCAACGAATATTTCTTTGATGGTAGGTTTTTGGGCATTGGTATATCATCAATCCATTGATTTTCCACTCTCTGATTTACTTTGCGAATGCTCTTCACATCCTCTAGAGCCGAATGCACACCAATTTGTGTCTCTTCTCCACATATTTCTCTCACTACGGTTTGTAATTTGAACCATTCTCCTTTCCTGGTTACTCCCCTGTTCTGGAGTACTGGTGCCGCTGCCAAATCACGAATGCCATATAATTGCTCAATCCATATTCCCAAATATTGCAATTCTGCATGTAAATCATGGCCCACTAGTATCTTGCCAACTGTCAATTGTTGGATGTCCTTTGTTGCCACATATTGATCGCATTGATTCCTGCTAGCTACTTCTGTGATTCCGTGAATCCTTGAATTAAAATGGCGAATTTTTCCTCTTGGAGTCAAGTATATATTCTTTATTATTTTCCCATAATAATTCATAATCGCTAGTGCTAGAGGGACCATTTTTCCTTGTTCAGACGTGCCATATTCTGCATCAATAAACAATATTCTGTTGCGGATTTCTTCCAAATCCATTTCCTTTCTGAGAAACGACATTTTCCTTTTCAACATTTCTTTCGAAATTTTCATTAACATTGGATCTTCTCTTGCACTTGGCTGCATCTGCGGAACTTCGTTCGCTTCATTTTCGATTCTGATTTCCACTACCATGGTTGTTTCTTCATTCGCTGCTCGTAACATTCTCCACATGAAGTCTCTCTGCAGCTTCCACAACGTAAATTTTTTAAGTTCCCAACACACTTTGTTGTCATTCGTCAGTACCTCAACGGTACCCTTGATCACATGTAGATGATACTCTTCTTTCCTTGACATCTCGACTTCTTCTGCTAATCGCAATTTTGACATCCTCATGATCGTAAACATTTGGATCTTCATTTTTCGGTCATCAATTCTTAAATAATTTGGGATTTGGAGATTGTCATTGATCCGGTATACTTTTTGTCCGGCATGATTGTTCTTCATTTTGATGTAGCTGTCGTAGGTCGACCTTGCCAATTGTATTTGTTCCATTTTTTTTTCTACAATAGTTATATAATTAAAATTTGAAGTTACTTTAATTTTAACACTAGGGTTGAGATGGGGTACCCAAAGGATACCGTCCCACCGACTAGTTATATAAATAAATAATAATAATTACCGTTTAGTTAATTGTTGATATATTTTTTTTTCTCAAAATTAATGGAGTTTAATGGATTTAACCCTCTTTTAATACCCCTATGAAAATTCCCTTAACCCCGTTTTTCTCTCCCCCTTAACACAGCGCTAACCAATCAAATTGATTCTTTCCGTTGACATTGAAAAGTGCAGATTCACAAGTAAAATAAAATGAAATATTGATCATATCCATAATGAAATAAAATATTAATAATATCCATAAAATATTTGTACTATATTACTACTACTACTTTATCAATTTTTGCATGCAAAGTATTTAATTCTTACTACACAAATGTTTCTTCATAAACGACCCAAGGTCTCGCAATCTCGGATCGATTCGTAGAAGGTTTGGGTATTGTTCGAAATTCAATTAGCACAATGATAATGAGAATAATGAGAGAGATTGTTATAATGAGAGTAGTTATTAATAATGTTACACACACAATTTCACTGTCAGTTTTTAATGACGATATGGTTTCGTTATTAGTCATTGACTCATTGATGCTAGAAAAGATGATTACGTTGGCAGAGCTAGGGGTTCGGTTGGACTGATTTGATTTGTTTCGATTTCCATACTGCGAGTTAATAGATGGAATTTGCACAATTTTATTTTCCACTAAAGTTAATTGCCATAAATTTGAAAATAGAGAACGTCTATAGTATTTTATTTTAATGAACACAAATTTTAACGTCGATATTGGTGAACGTTGACGAAAAGTTAATATTTGAGATTTATTTTTTTCATTTAATATCGATTGAATTTTTCCATAATAATATAAAATAGCTTTTTGATTGGGCTCCGCTTGTCGGGTAACATTCACTAATTGATTGAGAATATGAAAAGTAACCGGGTTTGTTTCATTAACTAATCGTATCATATGTTGACTAGAGTGTATTCTGATCCATTGGCTATCAATTTCAGTTCCGTTTTCATATAAAGATTTTTCATAATAATGAATCAGAATATTATAGCTATGATGTAATTTTAAATTTGCATACTTTATAAAGGGTTTTCTGCTATTCAATGTATCTATCGCATAATTTTGAAAAACTGCTTTTACTTGTTGGGATTCCTGGGGTTCCCAATATATGTCAATTCCATTTACCAGTGGTTCAATTGATACTCGATTATGTAATCTCTTTGTCCAAATATTAATGCGTATAAGATTTTGTATTTTTGTATTATTACTTTTCGAATCCAATTGCGTAATTAACCAAGGGTATTCATAATTCATTGTTAATTGTCTAGCCACATAAATATTTTTGGTGCTGTTCAATTTTATTGGGGGTTCAAAATAGTTTATTAGATTATTTATCTCTATTTCTTCTGCTCCTCCAGCATAATAAACCCAAACTATTTGAGTACATGTTGAATAAATATGAACTTTGTCTAATAATACAACTGTATTAGTTGCATATAAAGGGAATACTCTCACTGCATTTACTGACATTATATTGATAATCATTACTGTTGTAATCAACAAAACTTTATTGATGTAACTCAATGGAGCAGGGTTTTTTGTAAACTTTTGTTTAATTACTGGGTTCCCTGCATCTTTATTTGGTTTTGATCTCAATGGATAACGTGATTCATCTTCTATTATCTTCTTGCATCTATTTACATGAACGATGATTGTCCCAGCCTTTTTATTGTTTTGTGGACGCAATTTTAAGTTAGTCTCTGTCGTATCACACACTAGATATGGTCCTTTAAACGGTCGTTGCAATTTCGTTGACAAGCCTTTTGTTGGTTCTGGTTTGTTTATATACACGAGATCTCCAATTTTAATGTCATGCGCCCGTGCGCGTTTATCATAGCATTCTTTATACGCTTCTTGATGATGCCTTATGTTAAGTCCAGCTTGGATCCATACTGACTGTAGTCTTTCATGCATAGCTATTTTATAATCTGACACATCCATATATTGGGAAATAGGTGACTGAAATTCTAGATCGACTGGCATATTGTTTCGTCGTAGATACATGAGATAAAAGGGTGTTTCTCCAGTGCTTTCATTTACTGCATTCCGGTATGCAAATAAGCATGGTTTAATGAATAAATCCCAATCCTTTTGTTTCCTATTTACATAGGATGATATCATATTAATTAGTGTCCCATTAAATCTTTCAACTAGACCATCTGTTTGTGGATGATATGGTGAGGTACTAAGTTTCAATATACCAAATAAATCTAATTGATTTAAATAATTCACTCTGAAAATTTGTTCCTTGATCTGTAAGTAATTTCTTTGGTGCTCCGTATCGAAAAATAATATTCTCCACAAATATTTTCGCAACTGTTTCTGCTTTCTGATTTGGCATTGCATAAGCTTCTGGCCATTTAGTAAGATAGTCGCAAAAAACAATAATGTTTTTGTTGCCATTTGTTGTTTCCGGCAGTGGACCAACGATGTCCATTGCTGTCATTTCCATTGGCGCCTTTGGCACTGGCATAGGCTTAAGCGGAACTTTTATTTTCCGTCCCGTATTTCGTCTTGTTAGGCATATCTCACACGTATGACACCATTGTCTGACATCTTGTTCCATCGTTTTCCAATAATATTTCTGTTTCAATCTTGATAATGTTTTTCGCGCTGATAAATGCCCTCCTAATGCTCCATCGTGATACAACAACAGTAATGCTTTTCGATGTTTTGTCGGAACAATAATTAACAAATTTTCATTTTGTACACATTTTAACAAACCATCATGAATAATGTATTTATGGTTCTCTTCGGCAATATGTTTCCAGTCACTCTCCTTTTTGATTGAGACAGCATGTTGACGTAACTGATTTAATTCCTCGTCATTTTCCTGATCATCTTGTAATTTTTCAATATTATTTACCGTTTTAATTGCCAAGAATATTGTATTTTCGCAATTTTTCTCATCTTGATCAACATTATTTTCTACGGGTATTCTCGACATACCATCCGCATTTGCATTTGACTTTCCTTTACGATACTTTATCTCGAAATCATATTCTTGTAACGCAATTGACCACCTAATTAATTTACTGGCCGAATCTCTGTGCTTCATTAGCCATTGTAACGGATTGTAATCCGTAAAGACAACAAATTTTCTGCCCACTAGGTATTGTCGAAAAGTGGTTATCCCATATACCAATGCTAACGTTTCTTTTTCGATTGTCGAATAATTTTTTTCATGAGGTTTCAATGATCTGCTGGCATAAGCAATTACATGATCTTTTTCCCCTTCTACTTGCTGTCCTAATACCGCGCCTAATGCGAAATTACTGGCATCTGTCATTAATATAAACGGTTTTTTAAAGTTCGGACATCTTAATATCGGCTGTTTTATTAAGCTTTCTTTGAGTTTATCAAACGCTTCTTGCTGAGCTGTTGTCCATTTAAATTTTGCTTGCTTTTTCAATAACATGTTCAAAGGTTGTGCGACATGTGAGAAACTTTTAATAAACTTTCTGTAATAACTAGCTAATCCCAGAAATTGTCGAACCTGATCTACATCCTTGGGAATAGGATATTCCTTAATTTTCTCTACATTTTCTGGATTTGGTTGCAAACCTCGACGCGAAATGATATGACCCACATAGACTTCTTCAGATTTTCCCCATTCACATTTGGAGGGTTTTATTTTTAAGTTTGCTTCTTACAATCGCTTGAATACTGTTTCCACATCCTGCAAATGTTCCTGAAAACTATTCGAAAATATTATTATATCGTCAATATACACTAATGCATGTGGTATATCGCGCAAAACAAAATTCATACCTCTCTGAAATGTAGCAGGTGCTCCTGTTAATCCGAATGGTAACACGTTAAACTCATATAGACCCTTCCCATCTGAAAATGCAGTTTTCCTTCTATCTTCCTCTTTGACTTTAAATTGATTGTATCCTTTATTAAGATCTATTACCGTAAAATATTGCACCTCCCCCATCTGATCGAACATTTCCTGTGGAACAGGAATAGGATATGTATCTTTTCTCGTTACTTGGTTCAATTTTCGATAGTCGACACAAAATCTTAAATCACCGTCCTTCTTTTTAACCACTACTATTGATGATGAGAATGGTGAGGAACTATCTCTTATTATATTGAATTCTTTCATTGCTTTGATTTGCCGATCACTTTCTTCCTGATGTATGTATGGTATTCTATACGGCCGTAATTTTATTGGGGTTTCGTTGAGTAATGGTATTTCATGCTCAATCACCTGAGTGAGTCCCAGATCATACTCATGTTTTGCGAATACATTTCTATATTTCTTTAATAATGCACCGAATTCTTGTTTTTGCAAATCCGTCAAATCTTTGCTTGTGATCTGAGGTTCTTTATAAATTTTTATATTTCTCGGTAACTTCTGGGCTTCCTCTGATTTGATTTTTGTTAATTTTCCCAATTTGGTTTTGGGTTTTATCTCAACGGATCTTGCACTATAATTCGCTATTCTAACTGGTACTGACTTATTTTGGACTTTCACTACTTCATCACACATAGGCACATCGTATTTTTCAACCAGCTTTTGATTTGGCTCAAATATGTACTCCTCATCTGAGACCCTCATAACATCTGCATAGTATATTACTTCGCTTTTTGGTGGTACTTCCAATGTTTGGTTTAGAAATACCTCTCCTACTTCAGGCACTACTTCACCCATTTGTCCTTTTATTAGTTTTCCAGTTCTCAGATCAAGAGAGATTCCATGTAGTTGCTCCATGACATCCATGCCAATAAGACATTTTACAGGACTTTCTCTCATCACTGATACCCAATGAATTATTTTTTGATCTCCAATTATCAGTTTAACTTCTAATTTTCCAACAATATTTAGTGCATTATGTGACATTGATTTAATAATGTGATTCGTTGGTTTTATTTTGGCTTTCTCCTGATACGTCAAGAAACTTTCCGCTACTATAGTATGACTTGAGCCTGAGTCTAATAAAGCTTCCACTTTTCTCTTGTTAAACTGTATGTTTATTCGAGGTTGTTTTCCTCCTACTACTGTTGTCATTAGTGCATAGCTGCATGGTAGACCAAGCATATTCTTTCTTTCAATTTCAGCACTCGTTGGTTCAATCTTCTCTAATTCTATTGTGATATTATCGACCGATTTCATCTCCTTTAGTTTTTCACTTGGATATACTGGTGCTGTTGGTCTAAATGTCGGGGTATACCATCTACTAAGAGTATCAATCCCGCTTAATTTTGGCATTGGTTCAAGCAAGAACCTGGACTCTGGCTCTACTTTACTCTTTATTACACTTTTTCGAAAGCATTTATACTCCGATTCCCCGTTGTTGTTATCATCATTATGATCGTCGTTTTTATCTTCCGACTGACACGTAGATTCCTCACTTTTCCGGCCATTTCTTAATTGTGCCCTTACTCTTGCCATTTCTTTAAATTGATGATCTGTAATAAAGAATCTAGCCAACAATGGAATACAACCAAAAACTAATTTCCATGACCATCCCGATATTGCGTATATTCGATGTACTGACAACATTTGCGACACTACCACCTTTGCCGTTATCATAATCACGTAAATTCCAATTAAACCTGCACATGCTTGTTCCAAAAACATGAACTTGCCCCAAATCTTTTCCATCGTTTTATATGTAGCTCGTTTGAAATGATCAGGTGTTAGCAAATTTTCGTAATTTACTGTTCCTTCTCCGTTCGGTAATACTGTGTCAATCATTTCTGAAATTATCCGTTCCTTTTTGGATGGAAACAACAAATTCCTTTGAGCTTCTTCGATATCTTCGCTTGCATACAAGCCCATTTGTGCCATTTTGTTTAGTGATGTGAAATTTATCAGGTATTCTAAATTTGTTAATTCTAGTTTGTCTGGAGTCTTGACCCCACGATAATCTGGTAAGGCTATCCATGAATCTGTAGCTAATCGGTATAAAGGGGCTAATAATCGATTGCATTGCAAAAGTTTTGGTTTAGTTTGCTCCTCAAGCAAGATTCTAGTTATCGGTTCCATAAATCGTACCTTTCCCCCAAAGCTTACTGGTAATTCATTCGTACATTTTTCGTATTTGGCAATTTTCACTGTGACTTCTTTGCATTTGTAACTGTATAATGCTTCTCCAAATATTCTCGCAAACACTCCATTTTCTGATATTAGCATAGGTGCTACTAAATTTGGATTCGTAATTGCCATCGCCATCCGATTTCGGAGAATCTCTTTATTCAACTTACAATCGTTCAGAATCATTTCTCTATATACATTTTCCATGATGTTTTGACTAAAATGAAACAAATAATCGATTTTATTATTAAAATAATGAGTAAGTTTAATGTCATCTCTATGAATTTTAATTTTTGCTTCTTCCACAACATTTCTAGACACGTAAACACCTTTATAATTTGTTACATATACCATTCGACCACATTTATTTGTGATTTCCTTTTTTATAAATCGCATTCCATCTGCTGGTAACGTAGACATTAAAACTGTTCCCATTTGCTTTGTCCATACTGGGGTTGATTTAATGGTATTATTTGGTCTATAATTCATATTGAAATTATCTGGTTTATCTCTAAACTGTTCTCCTACTAGCTCTTTAAAGTTCATAGTTTTTAAGTGCGCTAAATTACACTTATTTGTTTCTACATTATAAACAAGAATCGATTCCCCTGTTTGACAATGTGTTTGTTTCATATTACAGAATGGATGAGTTTGTAATTTTCCCGTATCGTCATCGAAAGCTCCTTCGAACTCTCTCAACTCCATGAGATACTCTTCTAGCACCACTGTTTGCTGAATAATTTTACCGTTCATTTTATATGGTTCACCTTCACAGTCGCCATTTGCTTTCATAACTCCCTTTACAATTATTGTTTCTCGTATTCTATGGTTCAATTTTGCCTTTAAACGAATTTCTGGACTTATTTTTAATTCTCCTGTTTGAAATGCTGCTAGACAGATTTCTGAAAGCACCTCGAGTGGCCTAGGTATCGCATGCATTTTTATGAGTGACGTATGGCTCCATTTACCACAATAGAATACAAATGTTGTATGTTTGACAATACACTCTCTCACTTGAGTTCTTCGCAGATCAGACTCTTGATACACATAATATTTTACGTCATTTTCTATTTTTAAACTGCTCGGATACGCACTTGGGCATTCCGACATATCTACTACCGAATAAACTTTTCCCATTTCAGTTTGGGAACAATCGTACGCAACTAAAGATGATGTCTGTGTAATTATTGCACAAAACGTAATCACCATAAACATCGCCCATGGAAATATCATAGTTTTTCTTAGTTCTGGCTTAACTCCTTCATTAACTCGTCTTTGGGGTGGACTCATTTCTTGCTTCTCATTTTTCTTTTCTGTTAGAGATGAACACAGTGTTTTCCAACCACCTTTTTCGTTTACCCAGCTCATTAAATATTCGTTTACTAGCCGGGCAGCGATGTCTATCAAATTTTCTAACTTATCTGACCTTGCGAACGTATGCGTTCCAATTTCTAAAACAACATAAGTTAAAGCTATTATTATAACTTCCTTATTAATTTCATTTTTTGCCAAATTTTCAATTACTGATCTCTCGCAAAATGTATTCTCTTCGCCAAATTTCTGCATCACTTCAGGAAGCCTATTCTTCATCTCTTTAACTATTTCTTTCAGTTCATCATCTACCTCTACTTCTATGTCGAACATTGGATATACTGCTTTAACGAGATGTTTTAACATTTTCTTAGTTTCGTCGACGTCCTGTTCTAGCCTCACTAAATATTTCTTTATTTCATATAAAGTTCTAACTTTCTTATTTTTGATTTCACCATTTATTTCGCCTTCAGGTACAAGTGGCTCTCCTTGTACGTCTGGTTCTGTGGACTGATCTTTGTTATCAGGATCTTTTTGCTCATTATCACTAACGATTTCATCAATTTCTTTATTTCCCTTAACTTTTTCATCTTGTTCCTCTGTGTCAGGCTTGTTAGACTCAATATTTACTTCTAAACTCACTCCTTTTACTACGACTATATGGTTCACTAAATATCCCACTCGTCTGTCTCGGATCAAATATCCGTTTTCATCCAGCTCTTGTGGTACACACCCACAATCATATAGGTATTCATCATCGTCAAGTTCTTCACCTTTGTACATTACTATAATAATTCCATCTTTTCCCAGCGTTTCAGCCGCTCTCTTCCGCAATTTTCGGACCTTTGCACACCAATGCTCGTCTACATATTCCGTTTTGCCATATCCCTCATAATCTAATGCTATCAAAAATGGCTTTAACTCTACTCTTGCCTTTCTGAGCTCCTTGCCCAATCTTTGCAATAAACTTCTTAATAACTTGGCATATCTGGTTTTCACATGTAAATATGGTCGTATTGCATTCACTATTTTTAGTTTATCGTTTTCCTCTATTTCTAATTTCTCAATAATCTGTAACTTCTCATTGATTTCATCTTCATCTCCAATATATAACGCATCATTTAATTCCTCTAATATCTCCCTTGAATTCCTTTTGTCTATTATTTTACTACTCATTATTTCATCACTAGTAATTACATTTTCCATTTTTAATTCATTTGTACTCCCTGGTATAAATCCACAATCTACCAAAAATTCGTCATTTTCCAACAATCTCTCATTAAATCTCAACTCTATCATGCATCCTTCCCTTTTTTCTTTTAATTTATTCTTTAAATCATTTACACAATCATTTGCCTCACAACGACAACATAATACACTTTTATCAATCTCGTTTACTACTTCCACCAAGATGGAATCTAACCCAGTTTTCTCTCTCAAAGCTTTTCCAAATATTTTTATTAATTCTTTAATTTCTTCTTTATACTTTGGATTCATATTATAGTAGTTAACGCACAAGCTAATTACACTTTTTATCTTTCTCATACTCAAAGATATTTGACTTAATTCTCTCAACGATTTGATCACTTTAGCCGACTCTATTTCATTATTTCCAATTAGTTTTTTCGATTCTGGTCATTATCATTGTTGCTTTTTCACTTTCTAAATCATCTTTTATAACTCTCCTTTTCGACTCTTTTTCATTCAATTCCTCTTGCGACTCATACATCATGTGATTATTGTAGTCCTCTTCTGATTCAAACTTTGACATCAATCGATCCAAACGTCGACCCATTTCTCTCACTTCGCTTTCAATTCTTTCATTAAAATTATCTGGCTGAATAAAAGCTACATTATCCATCTGCGGTTTGTCACTCTGAAACCTAATCGATTTCTTTAATATGGGCCTTTGGAATTTATCCATATTTCTTGGACATGATCTAGCCATGTGTCCATAACTTCTGCATGAATGACATTGAATTTGTCCTTGTAGATTTACTTTATCTCTCTGCGGTGATGGTGATGTTGATGTTGATCTTGACCTGGCAAAACAATTTCGTGACACATGCCCTTTTCTTCCGCAATTAAAGCATTGTAAGTTATCATTAGTTCTCTGCTCATTAATGTTCGCTTTAGTGAAACTTTTCGCACCATTTCCTTTTAACCAATCAGGCCACATTTGCCTTGGACTCCGTTGTACATTATTTTTGGACCAGCATTGATTGCTGTCATGTCCCATTCTTTGGCAATTATCACACTGAATCGGAATTGGGCTTCTCTGTATTCTATTTTTAAACCAGCATTGGTTAACATGGTGTCCAATCCTTTGGCAATGACTACATTGGATGGGACCTTCCTTTCCATCTATTTGAATATCTGTTGACTTGTTCGACTCAAATTTGGATCTAAATTTTGGTGATGGACTACTTGTTTGTTGAAAACGATTGTTTCTAATTGGGGTTACTGATCTTTCGCTTGCGCCTGAGATGACTGCAAACGACTCTGATTTTGACTGTGTGCTTTTTAAATTTAGCTCAATTTTCATTGCCTTTTTGATCAATTCATCAAAGTCATTAAAATCAACATAGCATAAAGCCTTTTTAATTTCTTTCTTTACTCCTGACAAGAATTGATCCTGCAATAATTCTTTTACCTGCTTTGCCATCTCGGCCTGTTCTGGTTTCACTTCGAACGCTTTCTCTGCAAGAGTTGATAAATGATAAGCAAACTCACTTACCGATTCCTCTGGCTTTTGTACGCGGTTATAGAATTTCTGTCGCATTATCCGTTTGATATCCCCTCCGATTAATTTCGTGGCTAACGCGTCTTTCAACTTGGTCCAGTATTTGCTACTATTCTTTTATCAATTTGTTGCCACGCTTCTCTGGCTGCTCCTTTCAGGTATAGCGGTAATCTTTGCACCATTATCGATTGGCTCCATCCATAGGCCGTCGCATACATATAGTAATCTGCCATAAAATCGACTAATTCCAGCGGATCTCCACCGTACTGATCTACAGGTAGTTTTTGACAACTCGCATGATCATTGCCTTCCTTGCCGTTGCCCACCGTGGACACAGGTGTTTCGTCATTGTTATTTGTATTATTGGTTAGTCTTTGGGTACTCATTAAATTCTCTATTAGTGTTTGGCTTCTCAATTTAAAAAATGATCGGGTCAACACAGGCTTTACTCGTCTAAAATTTAAAGTGTTACAATTACAAAATTTACCTTTCGTTTTAATTTTGACTTTTCAACAATCAATCGTTACAAATTTTCCCACTTTGCTTCAATAATAAATTCACCACTTTAATAATTCTCGAATAATGTTCACCACTTTCAAATAAACGTTTCACTTCAATATTTATTTATTTAATTATTATTATCTTTTTCCAAATTTTTCCGATACTTTACTAGTCTCAACAAATTCTCACCGATCTTTTTATTCTTCGGTATCACTCAAATATTATCACAATTTCAACAAATTTTCACCGACTTTTGATCACGTCGGGCTCACCAAATATGTTGGGTTTTTAATGCAAGTCGGTACAACGGTCTGACTCCTTTGTGTTCTTTTCCAAATAAATAAATAAATAAATAACCCAACACAAAATCTTTATTGACACTGATGCAGTTACACTTTTACACTTGTATTAGTTTACTCACACTTGATACAATCAGGTTTTGTCTGCACTTTTCAATTTGCCAACAAATCTCACGCAGGGGTAGATCTTCCAACGGGAGATATCCCTTTCTGGTACGTTCGATTTTTTTAAATGGTTTACTTTCGACTAACTTTAATATTTCCTTTTTCACTCTCGTCAACTTCTGTTTTCTTTTCTTCGACCAACTGGCATTTTGTTTTCTTGCCAGTTGCTTTTATACTCGCTTGGTAATTGACTTTATTTTTGCCAATTATTTTTGGTTTTATTTCCCCCCGGGCTTCCTCTTGGAGGTTTAATTTAATTGAAGGGAATTTGTTCATTTTCTTTGACGGCGCTTATTACTTTTTATCAGGCTAAATTAATTGCCTTCCCAAAATTGGATTTCTCCGGCTAAATTAATTGCCTTCCCGAAATTGGATTTCTCAATTCGCTCGGGTTTTCCATTGTATCGGGTTTCCCATTAGCTCGGGTTTTCCATTAGTTAATTAATTTTTAATTAATTTTTGTTTTTTGTAATTTATTCCTTTTAGGGACCCCCCATTGATTTTATTTTATTATAGCTGAATTCGTCTCATTATTTAGCATCCGCCCATATCAGTTTCCCCCAGAAAATATTCATTTTTTAAAATTTTTGATTTTTGATTAATATTTTGTACTTTAAATTTTTATTTTGAATTTGGTGTTTTTGTCAATTTTTACCTCATTTTTGTGCCTCTCTTGTTGAACCCCAACAATATCATCATTTTCTTCATATCATCATTTTCTTCATATCATCATATTCTTCATATCATCATATTCTTTATATCATCATCATATTCATCATAATTTAATAATTTAATAACATAATAAGTATTACAAAAGGTTTTATGTAAATGTTTAAAAAGGTGATTACGAAAATTATTATTATTATTATTATTTTTAAAAAATATATAAAAATAAATAAATCTTACATTGAGATTCCATGTCGGAATCTGATTCCTCTTCAGAGAGGACCTCCTCATTATAACTGAGGGCATTTTGCATAGCAAGTTCCTCCTCAATGAGGGCATTTTGCATAGCGGGTTCCTCCTCAAAATTTTGATTGTCCATAATAATTGAGGCATCGTCATCATCAGCATCCAAGTCCACCATATCTAAATATTTTTAAAAAAATAATATACAAAAAATAAAATAAATTTCCTTTCAGCATCATTTTCTATTTCATTAGGGGCATCAGTTTGCCCAAATAACACGACATCATCGTCGTCACTAATGGGTTCTAAAATATACTTCTTAAAACACGATTATTATTATTGTTTTGCATATTAGATTGATTTTGGAAATTGATTTGGAAAATTTTAAAATAATTGTGACAAATTTTAGATTTGTAAATGTTTATAAAGAGAATGAATATTTTCCTGTCCCAGCCAATGATAATTTAGACACACACACATAGACACTGAATATTTTACTCTCTCAACCAATCACATGCATGCATGAATGCAATGTAAATCACTCAGAAATTTCATGTGACTGCCTTTGTTAGTCATGCCTTTGTTAACTTGCACTGTGCATGCTCCAGACATAGGTGGTCTTTATGTTGAATTAATAATATTTATCTAAATAATAATAAAATTAATTAAAAATAATAATATTTTTTCAAAATAATAATATTTTTCAAAATAATATTAATAATAATAATAATATTAATATTAATAATCACAACAACAACAACAAAGGATACATTTATTAAACATCAAATTTTTTATACAAATAACCAAGCTAAACAATGTTGACCACATGTTTGGGTCAAAGGATTTTGAAACATAGTTTTATTATACACAATAGATTTCCCTATTGTTTGTAGTTTTGATATCAACAAAGCCGGGTAATAAAAACCCATAGGATCGAACACGAATATATTACCAGGTTTCATATATATAGCTATCCAATGTTCTCCACCAAGATGAGACGATTGAGTATTGACGATTATTGCTTGATTATTGCTCAAATATGGAATTTTATCAAGAGGAAAAACTCCAACAAATTCATTTTCCAATATTTGTTTTCCAATTCGATTAACCTGAACAGAACTACTTTAATAAATCCTGAGTATGAAAAAACAACTTACTCCATGACAATTTTCTATATTTCAATATACATTTATATCAACACAGTTCTATTTGCAGTAATTTGAACTTCATTTTCAAATACTCAATATATTATAACATTTACCGGTTCAGTAATAGCTTTTGCAAACTTTATATCCAGTCGTAAATTTCCATTTTGGGGTAATTGACACTGATGCCCTCTGCCAGCGGTGCCCAATCTATCTACTAAAGTAGATTGCCATGTTGTTTTTAGATGATCCACTAATACATTCTCTCCATTCAAAAGCTTGAAATATTTTGTCAGCTTCTCTAATACACGAAAAGGACCTATATACAAAGCTTCTAGTGATTTCCATACATCTTTTCTTATATGCACAAATTCACTTTCCATAATAATAATTAGTTTTATTACTGCCAAGCAATTGCTGCTTGTTATTAATGGATTTTTTTGCCGGCAGATGGAGACCTCCGTTTTTTCACATGGAAAGTGATTCTGTGAGGTATCTTCTTGCTCTCCATCACTTTTTTATTCACATATTTATACTTTTCGAAACTCCCGATAAGCTCCTTGAGTTTGACTCTTTTGGCTTCATTGAATTTGATCAGATGTAGTTCCTTTTATTCTATGTCTGTTTTCATCTTATTCGGTATACATACTTGGTTGGGAAAACTGCGTATGGTAATGGGTGTCCCATCTGTGCATAGTTTGTTTTGTAAGTTCTTATAAAAGATTTTTCCTAGCTTATTTATAAAACAAGTGTATTGTTAATATTTCTGCATTGGTTGGATTGCTGTTCGAAGTTGATTCTTGTATTGACTGTTAGCTTGTGGATGTTGTTGAGATTGATTTGCTCGGGATTGATTGTGTAATGAAGTTTGATATTGATTATTGGATTGTGCGTTTAATTGAGGATTTTGACAATTTACTTGAGATAGTTATGGATATTGACTTGTAGATAGGGTATTATATTGTTGCTGGATTTGATGACTTGTTTAGATATTAGAATATAGGTTATTTAGGTGATATTGGCTAGTTGATTGAAGATTATATTGTTGATGAATTGGTTGAGTCACTCAACTTGAGTGTTTGAGGATTGATTGCTTCATGATTGATTATTTGATTGGTTGTTGGGATTGTATGTTTGCTCGTTGCATTTTGTTGTGATCTTGTTTCGTTCTATAAATTAGTACCTTTTGTAAATTTGTGTGTTACTTATGATTGCTAAAATTGCTATTGCTATTATGGATATTGGATATCTCATTTACAGTTTGTAATTATATATCTTTTAATGGTGTTCTTTTCATGTTGAATACTTTAATTTGCTGAAATTTGTTTCATTATCTCATCGAATTATGTTATTCCAGTTGAGTTTATTTATCCTATGATCGTTAAAAAGATGACAGACATCATTACCTTGTTTTGTGAGTTTAGATTGGATTTGTGGGGTTTCTCTATAGTGACTTCTGTTTCAGCTGGTTTACGTCTTCGTTTTTGTGTTTCTGTAGTTGTAAATGTTCATTTACTACTTTTACTACCTCATATGTACCTTGGAATTGTCTTGGTAACTTTGTTATCTTTCCTTTTCCTAATTGTAGTGACATAAGTCTAACCTTATCTCCCATTTTGAAGTTTTGTGGTTTGCTTGTTTTATCATAATCGGTTTTGTATTGTTCTTGTCTAAATTTGACCTTTAGATTTGCTACCTTATACACTTCCTGCAGTTTCTCCTCCTTTAGTGTTACATAGTATGGTGCATCCAAGTATGTTATACTCGTGGTTCAAAAATTGTATCTATTCTCTATGGAATATTAAATAATATGGTGAATAACCTGTTGTTTTGTTTGGAGTGATATTATGAATATATGTGCATTGACTTACGTATTAGTCCCAATCATTTTTATTTTCCCCTACAAAAACCTCTAATCTACTTAATAGTATAAAATTAAACCTTTCTACTAATCCGTCAGTTTGAGGGTAGTACGGTGTTGTATTAACTTTTTGCATATTAAATATATTTGCTACTGTTGGGCTAGAACTGAATTCTAGACCCAAAACTTTATTTTGTGGCTGAGGTGTGTTGGTACATAGCACGCATACCTAGCAATAAGTTTAGTTAAATATAAGGTTAAAAACATCAACTTAACTATATTAATTAAGAGAAAAACAACAAAAAATAAAAACACTAAATTAAATAAAATCTCACAAATGCAAGAAGTATTACTGGAAAACTAACTCAAACATAACAGAGAAACATAAAATATACAAAAAACAAACTCCAATGACATCAAAAGATAATAAAATATTAAATTATAGATGAAATTCTAGAACAATTCATAAAAATGGCGACATTCATCATAAAAGCCATGTAAATCAACAAAAATTAAACTAATTAGTTCTATAAACAAAAATTTGGAAAAAGAATATGGAAAAAACATTATTAAAATAAAAATTAGCTTTAATTTAATATGGAATGTTCTGGAATTGCTCAAAATCCATCATGGAGGTAAATTTAACAAAAAATAATTAAAAAATAAAAATTAAAGAATAAAAATAAAAATTATGGCACTAAAATTGCCATTAAAATCATCAAAAATAGAAAAAAGAAAATTCTAGAATAAAAAGAATTCGAGTTTGTTTTAATGCATCAATACATACACGTGTACTTAAACACATAAAAATACGCATTTCAGTCACAAAAACACTCTTTATGCCAAATTTGTTTTATCTATTTGAATTAATAAATTGATAGTAAAACACATACATTTTTTAATAATTATTTATAAATCTGTTAATTCAGCTTCAAACAAAAATAATAAAGGATTTTTGTAAATAGTGCCGCGGACCACTTGGAACCTGTTCGCAGACCCCCTGGTGGTCCATGGACCCCAGGTTAAGAACCACTGCTCTACAGGGATAAATGATAAATTTGAACTACTAATTGATAGAAATTTCATAGACTTGTAAAGTGTAGTTAGCTATAACAGCATTCGGTATGAACTTCATTTCGGAAAACTATAACTTATAGACTATGAACTCAACTTCGCAAGAAATACTGTTAAGAGTGGAGCAGAGATTTTAAATGCCATTTCTTAAAATATCAAAATAAATCCTAAAACCGATCCTGCGAAAATATCAATTACCATCGATTATAGCAGAGTAGAGTACAAATTGTACATAAATTATGAATTATATCTCCAAATTATATATGAAGTTATAAACCATAAGTGTATTTTGAAATCATCAAAAAATTATAAATTACGAGTCGATATTATTCTTAAAGTATAACCAGTATCTTAAAAACACCCATGAAAACATAAACTATGAGTTTATATTACTTACAAATTATAAATTATAAAGTAGAATTATAAACGGTATCTTAAAATTATCTATAAAAATATAAATTATAAATTTATACTACTCATAAATTATAAATTATATCCTAAAACTTTCTGTAAGATTATAAATTATAAGTTCGTACTACTCATAAAATATAAATTATATCCTAGAATTATATATATAAAAATATAAACTATAAGTTTATACTACCCATATATTATAGAATATAACTCATTCATAAAATATCAATTATAAATTATAAAGTGTAATTTTGGTTATATATATAATTTCGATATTCATAAATATATATAGACTAGTTATATATAGATTATAAGCTCGTAAAGTATAAATTATAAATTAATTATATATATATATATATATATAGATATGAATAATAAACTTACAAATCATAAATTATAAATCGGAAGCATTGACCGTAAGTTATATAAGGTATATACGTACAACTTATAATCTAATTATATTATATAAATTATAAACTCATAAGATATAGAGTATAAGTCTGAAGTATAAATTATCGATTAATTATGTATGTATAAAGAATAAACTTACAAAATAGTAATGGTAAATTTGTAATAGTCAATAAAATTTAAAATATAAATTGATTCTATCGAATGTAAATTGTAATTAGTTATAAGATGGTGATTATAGTTTCCATTTCCTAAAGCTATAAGATATAAACTATAACTTCAACATCATGAAAATATAAATTGTAAACTTAGATAGTTAAAAACATAAATTGGAAATTTTTATGAATGAACCCCCCTCAAATAGTACAGTCATTACCCATTACCTAAGTATATCAAATTAGTTTATCTTAATATATATTTAACTTATAGAGTAATTGCAAATATGGATTATAAATTTTTCATAAATGACCCCTTCTATGTAGTGATCTTATAAAAATATAAAATTATAACTATTATTACTATTATCATCATTAAAATTACTATTATTATTATTATTATTATTATTATTATTATTATTATTATTATTATTATTATTATTATTATTATTATTATTATTATTATTATTATTATTATTATTATTATTATTATTATTATTAATATTATTATTACTATTAAACTTTAAAAACTACAACTAATGTGGTGAAGAGGTAATCAATTGATAAATCAAATAAGCAAATCAAAAACAATGTCTTATAGAAAACAAATTATAAAACACGGGGGTATCGCTTTATTATTCTTAAAGAAGGGTTAAATTAAGGCTGTAGGTGTTTCAAATATACCAGATCTTTTCTATTATTGTTTTTTGATGAAATTAATGAAATAAATGAAAACTTTCAATCTAAAAGGTTTTGGGTATTCTTAAACATTTTTATTGTGTTTGACAAATGGTAAAAATGCATGAAAATTTAACTTTCATATTTTAGATGATTTTCTATGAGTTTTGAAAAGCTTGAAATCCTTTAAAATTTCTCAACTCTGTTCAATTATCCTTAACCCTTAAATTGTTTCTGACGAATATACTCGCCAAAACCACGCGGGTAATCTTTGTGGTAATGGCGAGTTTATCCGTCAGGATGAATTGAGTTATATTTGCTTTTAAATTAAAACATGTAAAAACAATCATATTCGCAAATTTAATACATTTTGAAATATTTTAGAATCTAAGAGCAAAGAGAAGCATTCAAACAAAACAGTTAAAGAATTAATAATTTTTATTTTAACCTTCTCACATTTAACTTGATCAAACATATTTTATGTGCAAAAATTTCTTATATATTTATTTATGTACTGCACTTTTTAATAATTTAGATTATTTATAATAAACCAATCAAAATTTAAGAAATTTAGATTTAAAAATAAATTATTTCAGCCTCTTAATTTATTGTTCGGAAAAATGAATTTATTTTTGTTATATTTATTAGTTTTTCTCTGCCAGTCGTTTTTGTTTGGATTTTGGTTTGATTTCAGTTATTTACCGTTGTGTTTTCTGGGTGTTTTTTTGGGTGCAATCATAGGCTCCATCATTTGGATAGCGATTTCGGAATTTCAACTTTTCTATGAAGATTTACACAAAGTCGATGTGGAGAACAAAGGCGTTTTGGTTACTGGTAATACATACTATTTGATTATTTAGTTTTAATCAATCGACTTAGGATGTGATTCCGGATTCGGATTAATGCTCGCACAGTCATTGGCAAAAAGAGGCATTTTTGTTTTCGCTGGTGTTCTCGATTTGAATAGTGAAGGGGCCAGCATTTTGAATTCCAATCCAATAATTAAAATAATGAAAATGGATGTAACAAAAGATGAAGAAGTTGAAGAAGGACTTTGTATAGTTAAAAAAACATTGACTGACATGAATTATAGTAAAACAAAAGACAAACGTTGAATTTTAATATTAATGAACTTTCAGTTTTATGGGCAGTGGTTAACAATGCCGGTGTGGGACATACTCAAATGATAGAATTTTTACCCATTGATAAATTGAGGCAATTGCTAGAAGTTAATGCGTTAGGTTTACTTCGAGTTTGTCAGAAGTTTTTACCCTTATTACGTGGTCATGGAAGGATTGTGAATCTAACTAGCATAGCAGGTTTGATGATTGATAAAGGATAGATATGACAATTTATATAGGCGAGGTTGTAAGTCCATTTCTTGGTGGATATTGTGCTTCAAAGTTCTGTGCAGAATCCATTTCCGATGCTTTAAGGTTTGAATTGCATCCCTTGGGAATACCTGTTATTACAATTAACCCGCAAGCTTACAAGTAAGAAATTTGTTTTTATGAATATTTTATAATTTATTGAATTAACTTCAACTTTCCTAAATTGAAAATAATATATTTTATTGTATAAAACCAAATATATAATCAAAAAAATGAATTGGAATGTATGTATTATTTTATATTGCCTGGAGGTTCTTTAATGAATAATAATTTTATTATTATTCTTATTCAATCATTAATTTTCTTTAGAAAAGTTCTTCTATAATGATTTTTTTGTTTAAATCATATTTCAATTGTTTATTAAAATATGATTTATACTATATTAACAAAAGTTGTACACAGGATCCAAAAGGGAAACTGTAAATCGTTGGAAATGGAATTAGAAACAGACATGAATAAACTAAAATTCAGTTTAAAAATAAAAATTTATTAAGAAATTATTATTCCAAATTTCTTATTTCCAATTTAAAAATTCTAAAATTATTATTTAATAATAATTTGATTTAAATAAAGTTTTTTTAAAATAAAATTAGGGGAAATTTATTTTTCTTACTTTTACCGATTGCTTGTATTTTTTATTATAGTTTTAATTGCAATTAACGCTAATCGAATTACAAAAAATTTGTTATTTATTATTGACACGCGTTTTATTCAAATGCATATTTATTTAAATATTACATCAGTCTTTTTAACACGAATTTAAAATTACACTGTTAAACAAATATTTTTAAAATATTTTTAATTTTAAATATTGACATCACTGAACATTTGCAGTTGGTAAAAAAACATTTCTTTTTTTGTTTGCTACTAATTTTACATATGAATCATTTATTTTGAATTTTATTGCTCAATAAATACATATTATGAAAAAATTAATTTTTTCTTAGAACTTCTATTCTATTTTCATCTCATGAAGTTTTCGGAGTGAAAGAAGCTAATTTATATGGAGAGAAGTTCATTAAAAAGTGTGAAGGTATTCTCAAAGATTGGGTTGACAACGCTAGCGAAAACTACCAGGAAGTTGATCAATGGCTTGGAGAGTGCAATATTGAATCGGACTTACCAATACAAATATAAACCAAATTTTATTTTTCGAATGAAGATTTTGATGTTGAAATTCAATTCAACTACAAATCGGACCCGGACGGGATTTCGAAATAGTGTCATTTCAATCCCAGTCAAAACTGAATTTTGATCTCTTTACACTCTCATGTGGACACAATGTTTACAATGAGATTTTGTTTATCCTAATATTTATGAGAAATAATATATTCGCTTGATAAATATTTTGTGTTCTGTGGAATGTAAATCGCATTTAGATTTTTCAGATGTCAATTTCTAATAACTGTAAAGTAATTTTAGGCATTTAGTTGGATATTTTTGAATGAAGAAATAATAACCTTTTTTCGCTAACAGGGAGGGGAAGCATTAATTGCATGCGGAATAATTATTACATAATCGTAAAGTTTGACATTTATAAGACAAATTCAGAAATTTAAAAAATTTATTTTACAACTTTTCATTATTTAAACAAAATTAATATTTTGTTTAAATAATGCTTTGTGTGAGTAATGCTTATAATCACAACAGTTCTCCCCCTTAAAGTAGATTGCCATGTTGTTTTTAGATGATCCACTAATACATTCTCTCCATTCGATAGCTTGAAATATTTTGTCAGCTTCTCTAATACACGAAAAGCTTCTAGTGATTTCCATACATCTTTCCTTATATGCACAAATTCACTCTCTATAATAGATTTTGAGATCGTTGTAGTGTTATGCAATAATTTTCGAGTAATCTGAAGCTTTTACCTACCTTTATCTATCCTTTTTATTAGTTTTATTACTGCCAAGCAATTGCTGCTTGTTATTAATGTATTTTTTTGCCGGCAGATGGAGACCTCCGTTTTTTTTCACATGGAAAGTGATTCTGTGAGGTATCTTCTTGCTCTCCATCACTTTTTTATTCACATATTTATACTTTTCGAAACTCCCGATAAGCTCCTTGAGTTTGACTCTTTTGGCTTCATTGAATTTGATCAGATGTAGTTCCCTTTATTCTATGTCTGTTTTCATCTTATTCGGTATACATACTTGGTTGGGAAAACTGCGTATGGTAATGGGTGTCCCATCTGTGCATAGTTTGTTTTGTAAGTTCTTATAAAAGATTTTCCCTAGCTTATTTATAAAACAAGTGTATTGTTAATATTTCTGCATTGGTTGGATTGCTGTTCGAAGTTGATTCTTGTATTGACTGTTAGCTTGTGGATGTTGTTGAGATTGATTTGCTCGGGATTGATTGTGTAATGAAGTTTGATATTGATTATTGGATTGTGCGTTTAATTGNAAAAAAAATCAATAAATATATATTATAGGAACACACAAACTTACCTGTGTGTAGAAATTTATCATTCCGAAATTTAGTAACTTTATTATAGGTTTTGTGAAGGTGAGAAAAAAAATAACTCGACACACCAACACAAAACACATAATGAAAAACACATGCAAATTTCTTATATAGGTTTTTGTTCCGAATCAAATAACTGTTAACATATTGTTGACATATTGTTAAAATATAATTATTTTAAAATTATTAAAAAAGGGAAGAAAATAATTTTAATTTAGATTCCGACAGCTCTACCTTGAGCTTTAGGGAAAAGGAAGAAAATACAATGTAAGTTTTATTCATTAAATTACAAAACATTAAAATATTTTATAGTATGTGTGAAGGCAGCATTTCAAATATTGAAGGTCCTTCGAGATCTTTTGATTTACAGAAAGAAATTCGCAAATCGTAAATTTAAATAAATTATTTTAATAAATTAATATTGTAATAGATATACAGGAAATGACTAAATGTCTTAAAAAAATAAATGTGTTTGGTGATTAATTTTATTTATTTATAAATATAAAAATATCTAACTTACATTTTAGCGAAATAATTCCATATTAATGCATAAAATATCATAAATTTCCTAAAAAAACACCTGAAATTTAATTATTAATATATTATATTATAAATGATGACTAACAGTTATATTTAAGAACTTGAACTCATAATTATATAAGATCAAAATTCAAGTCTTAAAATATACTTGAAATTAAAAAAATTACCTGAAAACCATTTTTGTTGCTAATAAATTATAGAATAAATGAAATTGAGTAACTTCATTTTCACGTAAATGGGGACTCACTCAACTGGTGTGCACACCAACGTGAATTATAGAGGTTACTCAATTTCGGAATTGGGTGTAGTACCTTTTGTAAATTTGTGTGCTACTTATGATTGCTAAAATTGCTATTGCTATTATGGATATTGGATATCTCATTTACAGTTTGTAATTATATATCTTTTAATGGTGTTCATATCATGTTGAATACTTCAATTTGCTGAAATTTGCTTCATTATTTCATCGAATTATGTTATTCCAGTTGATTTTTTTAATCCTATGATCGTTAAAAAGATGACAGACATCATTACCTTGTTTTGTGAGTTTAGATTGTATTTGTGGGGTTTCTCTATAGTGACTTCTGTTTCTGCTGGTTTACGTCTTTTGACGTGTACTACTATAGGGTCTTCGTTTTTGTGTTTCTGTAGTTGTAAACGTTTATTTATTACTTTTACTACCTCATATGTACCTTGGAATTGTCTTGGTAACTTTGTTATCTTTTCTTTTCCTAATTGTAGTGACATAAGTCTAACCTTATCTCCCATTTTGAAGTTTTGTGGTTTGCTTGTTTTATCATAATCGGTTTTGTATTGTTCTTGTCTAAATTTGACCTTTAGATTTACTACCTTATACACTTCCTGCAGTTTCTTCTCCTTTAGTGTTACATAGTATGGTGCATCTAAGTATGTTATACTCGTGGTAAAAAATTGTATCTATTTGTGTTGCTTGTTCTATATGGAATATTAAATAATATGGTGAATAACCTGTTGTTTTGTTTGGAGTGATATTATGAATATATGTGCATTGACTTACGTATTAGTCCCAATCATTTTTATTTTCCCCTACAAAAACTAATCTACATAATATTATCAAATTAAACCTTTCTACTAATCCATCAGTTTGAGGGTAGTACGGTGTTGTATTAACTTTTTGCATATTAAATATATTTGGTACTCTTTTAATCATTTCACTTATGAAATTACTCCCTTTATCAGTTAACAATCTTTTAATTGTGCCTATTTTAAAAATTATTTTCTCAATAAGTAGTTTTGCGACAGTCTCTGCTGTTTCATCTTTTGTTGGGAATGCCTCTGTTCATCTAGTATAATAGTCGCTAAATACTCATATATGTTTATTGCCATTTATAGTGGTATACATAAAAAATCCAAAAATCCAACCGACTATATCCCCATTAAAAGATCATATATTCCCACCATAACCGATCCTTGTATTTCTAACCTCTTTAAACAAGAATATACAACCAACTGTATCACTTAAATTTACTAAAATTTTCACCCACTTGAAGTCATATCCCTTTTTCACATATCAATTCAGTCAACTAAACCCTCTTAAAACCCATAGAAAAAGTAAAGATTCTTCCAGAAATATGAATTTTTTTTACTAACTGTTACCGACACCAAAAATTCTTCCATTGAAATAATTTAGTAGCTAAATCCATGTAATAAGAGACCTATAAAAATCGAATTTAACGAAAATCAATATTTTCTACAAATGAACAAAATATCTTACTCGAATTTACTCAAAATAACTAACTAGAGATTATATTTTCTCATTGATTGATCATAATTCTTCATTGATTCTCTCAATGATTTTCAAGCAATTAGCTTGATATACCTTTCAAACTAAAGCACAAATTTCAGTATTTCCTACAATAATTTTCAAATAAATCTCTGTGAATTAATTTATTTACCTATCTCAATGTTCAGATTTTGGAAAACGTTTGATTGCAAATCAATATATAAAATTCGACCTTTGGAGGCATCTGAACCATAAAGATGTAGTCTGATGAAATAGTTGTTAATTATAAAAAGTTTTAGAAATATTTTCTATACAATTTGATATATAGAACTCTTGGTAAAAGTGGATGGTTTTGTTTCTAATATGGGTGTATTTTTTAATGGACTTGAAAATATTTTACCTATGACTCATATTTCTTTGTTAAAGTAGAAAGCATGGGATGGGAGTTCAAATCAACTTTTCGAATAGTTCCCGTCATCGGATTTTTAAATTTAAAATATATTTATGATAAAAGTTTAATACTCTATAAGATATAAATTTAAAATTTGTTAAATATGAAAATTGTAGAAAGAAACTAACAGCAGTGAGTTGTGAGCCCTTGAGAACAAAGAAATTTTCAATCAAATCTTTAACATAGAAGGAATTATTCCATAAATTTCAAAATATGGGGGTTTTGCAAAGAATTTTATTCTCTACAAATAATTATATATTTTTAAATTTACGCAATTGAGGTACGTAAAAACGCAGCCAAAACTATAAGTTTTAAATTTCATTCTCAAATATTTTTCTGATCAAAATATGAACTATATAATTAATATAAACATTACAAGCTTTGTGATACCCAGTGCAAATCCCAACAGTAGACTAGTTTCGAGCTTTTGGCTCTCATCAGTACTATGCAGGAGACGCGAAGATTTTTCTTTGCGCTTGATGATATTGATGATTCAACTCTATTGCATACTTTACCTGCTACACTGGAAATCACATAACTTGCAAATTTGCTAAATCACAGAAAAAATATCTGGAAACTTGTAAACATGGCGTATGAAAAATCATATTCACATCTGGAGACCTAGTCTATACATAGAAACTGTTTACAAGTGCATCCGTAAACCTGTAGCATTTTAAACTTGCAATGGTGCATAAATTTTTTTACAGATGTCTAAAATTTGAATAAAATAAACATTACAAGTTTTGTGATACCCAGAGCAAATCCCAATCGTACAATAGTTTCGAGCTTTTGGCTCATATCAGTACTATGCAGGAGACGCTAAAATTTACAAGTGATATGATTTCCAGTGTACCAGGGAAAGTATGCGATCCTGCATAATACCGATGAGAGCCAAAAGCTCAAAACTAGTCTATTATTGGGATTTGCACTGGGTATCACAAAGCTTGTAATGTTTATATTATTCAAATGTTATACATCAGTAAAAACAAACAATTTTATATATAATTAATGTAGAGAAAGTAATTCTTTATAAGATTAGGATTTTCATTTTATAATGTAATGCGTTAGTCATACGTGCAAACGCAAGACAAATTTTGGTACAAGGTTTCCGTCATGACCAAATTGTCTAATCGAAAAGTAATCAATAACAAATTTGCAGAGAAAATTATTCTCTGTTAGATTTTATTTAAACAAATTTTGAAAGGTCAATATTAAATTAGTTTTCTTCGATTTAATTGGGCATTGTACTAATTTCTTGGTTAAAAAGAGCTTGGAAAGATTTTCGACAATGACTTATAATGTTTTTGTTATCGGTTAAGGAAGGTATGTCTTTGTTTTTTGGACTTAAAAAAAATTCTCGGTGATGATAGAGAATTAACAATATTTTCTTTTTTCTCCAAAAAGTATGACTTATATGTCTTTGTTCTCCAAAAAATTATGGATCATAATATCTTTGTTCCCACGGGATCAAAAAGTCATTTTAGTCGATAACACTCAATAAGGTTGTTTTTATTGAAAAATTTCTTGTAAAATAATGAATTATAGTGTCTTAAAAGTTTTATTGGTATACTGTAAATAACAAACCTATTTAATTCATATTTTTATGAAAAAATAATACCTAAAGTAAGTTTTATTATTATAATTATTGTTAATATTATTATTATTATTATTATTATTATTATTATTATTATTATTATTATTATTATTATTATTATTATTATTATTATTATTATTATTATTATTATTATTATTATTATTATTATTATTATTATTATTATTATTATTATTATTATTATTATTATTATTATTATTATTATTGTTGGGTTTTATGATATCAAAATCAAACGTTGGTTACTCTGACTCCACGTGTTCCAAAATCAATAAACACAAACTCCCAACGTATATTTGTTTTATAACAATTCACAACTCTCAACAATTAATCACACTGTTGGTTAATCACAATTCTCACACAATTTCAGATCGAACTCCGCTCTGGAAGGTCTCAGCCTTGTACGATTTAAAAAATAAGTTTCACCTTTTGTTTGATTCCGCTCTCTGATTCGAACTCTTTTAATATTCCTTTCTGACTCCTAAATTCCTCTTATAATTCCTTTTTCCTTTTATTTTATTCCTCGAACTCCTATCGTCTGTTTCTTCGTATCCCTACCTAAGGCTATCGCCGATTATGTGAATTTTGAGTTTCCTTATATACTCCCATAATCGTTCTAATTGCCCCATTTTTGACCTAATTGGTTTTGACGTCTTTAGTTATCATTCCCTAATTGACTATTTTTGTTGACCCTCTTCGTAATTCCCCGTCTTTTGTTTACCATCGTTTATCCGGTTGTTTGGATAATTGCCCTCTGAATTCCTCGTTTGTTTACCCTTCCAAATTGCCGTGCTCGGGTTTTCTTCATCGCTCGGGTTCTCCATTGGCTCGGGCTTTCCGTTAGCTCGGGTTTCCCATTAGCCAATTAATTAATTAATTAATATTTTACGTTTTTCCACATTTGTCTGTTTTACGATCCTTTCTACACATTTTCTAACAATTTCTTGCTCACTGTCTTCTTCACCATCCCCTAATCTACCCCTCTCCCGTTTTCCAGCTTCAATTTCGATAACTTTTCACTTTATTCCACTTCCTCAGGTTTGCGCATTTTCCCATTTTATGTCTGATTGTACCCTTTTATAGTTCTGTTTTTATCATATCTTTCTTTGCCATTGCTTCTCTGCTTGACCGCCATTCAATTTCGGCTTTCATTTTAATCTGAACTATATAATTTAATAATTTACTTTCAAACCTCAACATTATTATTATTATTATTATTATTATTATTATTATTATTATTATTATTATTATTATTATTATTATTATTATTATTATTATTATTATTATTATTATTATTATTATTATTATTATTATTATTATTATTATTATTATTATTATTATTATTATTATTATTATTATTATTATTATTATTATTATTATTATTATTATTATTATTATTATTATTATTATTATTATTATTATTATTATTATTATTATTATTATTATAATTATTAATATTAATATTAAACTTTAAAAACTACAACTAATGTGGTGAAGATGTAAGCAATTGATAAACCAAATAAGCAAATCAAAAATAATGTTTGATAGAAAACAAATTATAAAACACGGGGGTATCGCTTTATTATTCTTAAAGAAGGGTTAAATTAAAGCTGTAGGTGTTTCAAATATACCAGATCTTTTCTATTATTATTGTTTTTTGATGAAATTAATGAAATAAATGAAAACTTTCAATATAAAAGGTTTTGGGTATTCTTATTGTGTTTGACAAATGTTAAAAATGCATGAAAATTTTACTTTCATATTTTAGATGATTTTCTATGAGTTTTGAAAAGCCTGAAATCCTTTAAAATTTCTCAACTCTGTTCAATTATCCTTAACCCTTAAATTGTTTCTGACGAATATACTCGCCAAAACCACGCGGGTAATCTTTGTGGTAATGGCGAGTTTATCCGTCAGGATGAATTGAGTTATATTTGCTTTTAAATTAAAACATGTAAAAACAATCATAGTCGCAAATTTAATACATTTTGAAATATTTTAGAATCTAAGAGCAAAGAGAAGCATTCAAACAAAACAGTTAAAGAATTAATAATTTTTATTTTAACCTTCTCACATTTAACTTGATCAAATATATTTTATGTGCAAAAATTTCTTATATATTTATTTATGTACTGCACTTTTTAATAATTTAGATTATTTATAATAAACCAATCAAAATTTCAGAAATTTAGATTTAAAAATAAATTATTTCAGCCTCTTAATTTATTGTTCGGAAAAATGAATTTATTTTTGTTATATTTATTAGTTTTTCTCTGCCAGTCGTTTTTGTTTGGATTTTGGTTTGATTTCAGTTATTTACCGTTGTGTTTTCTGGGTGTCTTTTTGGGTGCAATCATAGGCTCCATCATTTGGATAGCGATTTCGGAATTTCAACTTTTCTATGAAGATTTACACAAAGTCGATGTGGAGAACAAAAGCATTTTGGTTACTGGTAATACATATTATTTGATTATTTTGTTTTTATCAATCGACTTAGGATGTGATTCCGGATTTGGATTAATGCTCGCACAGTCATTGGCAAAAAAAGGAATTTTTGTTTTTGCTGGTGTTCTCGATTTGAATAGTGAAGGGGCCAGCATTTTGAATTCCAATCCAATTATTAAAATAATAAAAATGGATGTAACAAAAGATGAAGAAGTTGAAGAAGGACTTTGTATAGTTAAAAAGACATTGACTGACATGAATTACAGTAAAACAAAAGACAAACGTTGAATTTTAATATTAATTAACTTTCAGTTTTATGGGCAGTGGTTAACAATGCCGGTGTGGGACATTGTCAAATGATAGAATTTTTGCCCATTGATAAATTGAGGCAATTGCTAGAAGTTAATGCGTTAGGTTTACTTCGAGTTTGTCAGAAGTTTTTACCCTTATTACGTGGTCATGGAAGGATTGTGAATCTAACTAGCATATCAGGTTTGATGATTGATAAAGGATAGATATGACAATTTATATAGGTGAGCTTGTAAGTCCATTTATTGGTGGATATTGTGCTTCAAAGTTCTGTGCAGAATCCATTTCCGATACTTTAAGGTTTGAATTGCATCCCTTGGGAATACCTGTTATTACAATTAACCCGCAAGCTTACAAGTAAGAAATTTGTCTTTATGAATATTTTATAATTTATTGAATTAACTTCAACTTTCCTAAATTGAAAATAATATATTTTATTGTATAAAACCAAATATATAATCAAAAAATGAATTGGAATATATGTACTATTTTATATTATCTGGTTCAAATAGATTAAAGTGTAATAAATATTCTTGTAAAGTAACATCATTTTTCAACTTGTTACAGCGTTTCTTAAAGTGTGAATAGTGGCAAAAAATGTAAAAACACAAACAAAATTTTCTTTTACATATTATTACATCGGTTAGTCATTAGGAATAGTGCCGAAGTGTGTATTTGTATTCTTTTTTATTATATAATTATTTTGCAATTTTTGTGTATGAAATAAACAAACAAATAACTTAATTTTTATTAAAAAATAAAATTTGTTTTGTAATTATGTTTTCTTTTCGTAAGGTGAGTCGCGAAAAACTTTTAAATCTCATACCGGGACGCGGTCAAAAAGTTTGGGAAACGCTGGCTTATTACATACCATATTTTATATTAACCCGCAAACTTACAAGTAAGAAATTTGATTTTATGAATGTTTTAAAGTTTAATAAATTAATCAATAAATTTTAAAATTAAATGAAATCAAGGCATCCATTTTTAGTACATGCATTACTATTTAAATAGGTAAAAAACCTACGTTTGTTTGCCATCAATCAATATTGTGAGATTGTTAAAAATACTCAAAATATTTCTATAAATTAATTGTAATAAAAAAAATATTTTGTAAAGGAAACAATTCATTTAAAGTAAAAATAATTATCAAGTAAATCTTTATTATTAGAATATTTAAAGTCAAATTTAAAATTACAATAAAAAGTCTCATAAAGTTTTGTTAAATATATAAGTTTATTAAAATATAAATGAAATTAATTTAAAAAATAAATAAAAAAATACAGTAATTAAAAATCGCATATTGAATGTATGTTTGAATATTTAAAAATATTCTATCAAGAAAAATTGCATAGTTTGGATTCTCCTAACTTTGTTTAAATATTGTGTAATAAAATACATATTTTTAAAAGTGTGAATTTATTTATAATTTAATGATTGATTCAATTAACACCCGAAGTTCGGGAAAAGAGCATACTAACAAATATCATTATATTTTTATCACTATATATAATATTGCAATTATAATATAAATTATCAAATAATTTACTACTATGAATATTCACGGGATATAATTTTCGTACGTACACTATTAATCAATACATATTAAAGTAATAACTTTATTAAATTTTTTTATCGAAATACTGTCTATATATTATTAGTGATCTATTATATAATAAATTTTAAATATTACATTTACTGAAAAATTTGTTTTATTATTATAAATGTTAAATAATTCTGTAAACAATTCATCATTTATGACCACGGTTAATTTTTTTTCAGGTTGTAGCAAAAACTCTGTTGAGTTGTAAGGGTGTCATGCAACTTGTAATCCCTGTGCTTAATTAAAAGGTGTATTAAAAAAGAAAAGGAAATCGGTGACTTTCTTTCCGTATTACAAGTGAATAAAATTTTTATGTAAATTTTCATATAATGCAAAAACGGCTCGACACGCATTTGATTTTGGAACATAAAAAATGTCATCTACATACAGATTAAAAACAATAAGTTTCTCAAATTGGAAAGAAGCAATTTACTTTTCTAATCTTGCAAAAACCTTTTGGTGCCATTGTTAACGCTGAAGAATAATCTAAAAGCCATAAATTTTTTGACATAATTTATTTTATGAAGAAAAGTGACTTTTGCAGTAGCAAACTCAATAAGTTCACATAAAGCCCTTCCATTCAAAATATAATGTTTGTAGTGTTAATATTTTTATTATTATTATTTTGCATGAAATTGTAATTAAGATTTGTGGTGTATTATTATTTTTGTTATTATTGTTTATTATATAAAAAATTTTTAAAAAAAACTATATAGTGTAATTCCCTATACTTTTCTGAAATGGTATTATAATGAATCAATTTATTTCCAAATGATCACATCTGGTGAGTTTCGAATAGTAAAAAATATCCGAAAGACATAATTTCCCAACAAAAGTTTCTTGTGGAATCGTAATTAAAAGCATACTGGAGGATTGATAATAAATTATTTAAATGATTAAAGTTAACATTTTAACATTTTAATTTTTATAAATTGCTCATATAAATATAATGTCAAATGTACAAATTGATTTTGTTTTAATTATACTTATAGTTTAAACTTTAAATTATAAGTATAATTAAAACAACATCAATTTGTGAATTTAACATTATATTTATATGAGCAATTAATAATAATAAAAAAGTTAAACTTTCATACTATCTGTCAATTTATTTATGATTGTATTTGTAGAACACCTATTCTAACTTTAACTAATCACATTTTCGAAGCGAAAGAAACAAATATTTATGGAGAGAAGTTCATTAAAAAGGTGTGAAGGTATTCTCAAAGATTGGGTTGACAACGCTAGTGAAAACTACTATGAAGTTATCAATGCCTTGGAGAGTGCAATATTGAATCGGACTTACCAATACAAATACAAACCAAATTTTATTTTTCGAATGAGGATTTTGATTTTAAAATTATATTCCCTAAATATGTGTGTTCGGACGGGATTAAGATGTTGTGATGTTTCAATCCCAGTGAAAACTGAATTTTGATATTATTTCACATATTTACATACTCGATGTTTACAATGTGATTTCGTTTCTCTAATCAACAATTTCGAGTTAAAAGTGAAGTGTTATATGTGAGTGGGAATAGTTCTGAGCCTAGTTTATAACATTTAGTTAACACGCATGTTTTACTTGTTTTGTATATTTTCATTGTTTAAATATATTTACTCGAAGATATTCAGTTTGTTTTAATCATTCTAAAAATTATAGTAGACACAATCACAGATGACAGATCTCAAAAATATAAAATATATTAAATTTAAGTTTTCCAAGTTCTGATTCCATAGATCTGGTATTCGAACTAATTTGTCATTTTTATTTCGGTTACTGACTGCTTTTAGTGTCAAAACGAAATAATTGTAGATACGATAAATATTTGTTTGCTTATTATAGCAAGGAAAGTTTTTTTTTCCAACATAAGTGTTTTATCCTACAGTAAGACGGTTGAAATATTATTTAATTTAAAATGTTTAACGATTAACATTGATACCAAAATACTGTTGGGATAAAACTCACAGATGGCCGAGGACACTCAAATAGTTGAGTTACTAGTAAAAAATCGTTACGGATTAAAAAATAAACAATAAAATATTGAAACTAAAATATTTTGTTTTAATAAACTATTTGAGGAAGTTAGTCATCATAGGAAATTCCTGGTATAAAATGAAATATTCCAAGAAATTACTTCAATTCATCATTATTTAATTTAACATAATGTGTCAGTAGATAGATAGGAGTCCGCTAGATCAGGGGTCCGCTGGATTACACTCCCCATTATTATTATTATTATTATTATTATTATTATTATTATTATTATTATTATTATTATTATTATTATTATTATTATTATTATTATTATTATTATTATTATTATTATTATTATTATTATTATTATTATTATTATTATTGAATAAATAGTTAAACATACATGGCAATAATTTAATTATAAGATAACGCCAATCAAAAATTCTTTTCACGATATATTTCGACAGTTTTCCTGTCATCATCAGGTGGGATATAATAACTAATTAAATTAATGATTTTAAACAAATTTATTAATTATATATAAAAAAAATTTTTAATTAAAACATTTAATTATTTTTAAAAAATTATACTTAAATTAATATATTATATTTTTTTAATTTTAGCATATAAAATTTAATTTAATAATTTAAAAAATTTTTATTAATTATTTAATTTAATACAACAATCAATACATTCAATATTAAAAAATCTATTTAAAAACACTCAAAACACAAGTATTTACTGCATTCTGCACATTAATTTTCGGATTCAATCATTTTATCAACAACGCCTCACAAATCACACGTTCCCAATAATAATCGAAATTTTTTAATAAAATTTTAAAATCAGACATACCTATTTTAATCTTACACCCCTTATTGTGCTCACCAATGTGGGTCAAAGCCTTCCGTCTACAATTTTCTCGAGCTCGAATACAGAGATGACGGGAAGTCTCTCCAATGTATATGGCATTACACCCATTACATATAAACTGATAAACGAGATCAGAACACAATTCCACCGGAGTTTTTGACTTATTAATAAACATATTGCGTACTTTCCATGAAGTTGACACTATCCTATAGTTTAAATTCCCTAACTGCTTTCTTATCTTCACTTTATAATCCTTAAAACCTTCTGAGTATATATATCTTCATTCAAATGGTTAATATCATCTTCATGATTTAATAAATAATTAATAAAAACAAATAATTACTAAAATTAATTAACAAGCTTTTATATCAATTTAATACGTGAAAGATATAACCAATTTCTATATAATTAAATCAAAGACTCTAAATTATAAAAAAAACTTGACTTATAAATATTAAACTTTAACATTAATTACTAGGTTTCTGTTTTTTTGTTTGTTTTTAGATTATCAGGAAGAAATTCGGCGATTGAGATCAATACTTTTAGGTTTAATTACATATTGTAGAAAATATGAATGGTCTCGATTAAAGTATGGTATTGAATTATTTTAATCTAAATATTTAATTACTCATTTTGAATAGATTTGCATAATTGGTTGCATCGGATTGATCAGATTGAATATTTTCAAAAACGTTTCAGTGTTCTCGTCAATAGATATGACCAAAATCATACAATAAACCCTACGAATATTAACTATCGTGCTAATTTGTGTGCATTGAAAAGTCTTAAATGTACACACATTATTGCAATCATAAGTTGTGGTGGTTTACAAAGTCATACAAAACCTGCAGATTTTTTAGTTTCGGATCATTTATTTTTGTTGATCGAACAAATAAAAGATTTCAAACTTTCTATGATGGAAAACCTAATTCATCACAAGGTGTTCATCAGAATCGAATAAGTGAGCCGTTTTGTGAGATAATCCGTCAGGTATTAAAAATTTTATTAGATATTTTCAATGTTTGTTAGATATAGTTAAAGGCCGCTGCACAATTATGTGAGGAAGTCCATAAATTTGGAACATTTATTACCTTAGAATGACCAAGGTTTTCTTTGAAATTTTAGTCAAAGTTTTGGAATCAAATGGTAGCTTTTGTTATCAATGTGACTACAGTTCCTGAAGTAATTCTTGTCAAAGAATTAGACTTATGTTATGCATCTTTGGCAATGGTGACTGACTACGACAGCTGGTTGGATAGTTAGGATTCAGTACATGTTCAAAAAGATGCTCATGTCATGAAATTTTTCTTTGGGAAATTTTGGGACTTTTTGAGTTGGGAAAATTTGGGAAATTTATTTTTGGGACTTTTTAAAATTTGGGAAATTTTTGAGTTGGGAAAATTTGGGCAAAATAATTTTGGGACTTTTTTAAAATTTGCGAAATTTATGAGTTGGGAAAATTTGGGAAATTTATTTTTGGGACTTTTTATATTTTGGGAAATTTTTGAGTTGAGAAATTTATTTTGGGGATTTTGTGATTTGGAAATATTTTTTTTCTAGTAATTTGTTGATTTTTTCCAAGTATTTTTATATAAAAATTTTCAAAGTGTTGGGACCTTAAAATTTTCAAATTTATCCAGGTATTTTTATTTTTCAAAATTTTTTCTATGTCAAGTGGTGTGACCTTCACTTTAAAGTACTTTCATATTTTTAAAAATATTTTTCCAAGTATTTTATTAAAGCTTTTGTTCATTGTCCCACCATGTGTTGAAGAATATGATTTTATTTCTATAATATAAGATTTTCTATGTTTGATAATATATGAATGATGTTAAATTATGGCATTTGATGTTGAAATTTGAGACTTTGGAGCTCTTTTTCCATGGAAACTATGGATTTTTTCTATATATAGACTATATAATTTTATGTTCGTTATAAAATTCCGAGTATAAAAAAAATTCTCCAGGGGGGGGGGGGGTAGTGGTGTGGATTGGACACTACCATCTACTAATATCTTAATCTCGAAGAACAATCATTAGAAGGGTTGAAACTTCAAAAGCCATTAAAATGCTTCTATATTTGGTATTCAATCGTCCTGGTTAAAGGTTGGGATAAAGGAGATACGGCACAAATTTTCATATTTATTCGATCAATTAACCGCAAAACTAAAAAAATTATCATACAATTTTTCATATAATTACGAAGCTGGTTTTGTTTGAAACTCCCCAGATGAATAAATAAAAATATTACAAATATTTTTATGATTTATTAAAGATCAAAAATAAATAAATTCGTTTAAATTTACAGAGATTTTTAAATATTTTGAAAATTTCGCCTTGCTATTCCAACAGGATAATTTGGGATTTCCGAATCTTCATTTATATAAACGAATTTATTTTCGTCTGGAAAAAAACATTCATTTTTACTCAGTACGCTGAAAACGATCGAAATCTTGTTACATCCTCCTTGTTTATTAAAAATTACAAACAACCAACCGCGAAGTTTTTGGAATGAGAATTTAACTGAAAATTCCTTCCAAGGTTTGAACTGAGTGAGACGACTTGAATTATACCAATCAAATATATCGTTTGAATTAGCTCCATCAAAAACTAATTTTACATCATCTTGATAATTATTGTTCATAAACCAAAGAGTTATCTGCCTAAAAGAAATTTGGTTCCAGTAATTCATAATTGGAGACCTGTAAATTTCTAAATCTTTCAATTCATGGTCCTGATGCACTCTGACGATGTTATCTGTCGTATTACTTGTGTAGAAATCGAAAATATTTTCCGTCGTTTTATCATTAGCATAAAACAATAACAGATCTTTACTGGCTTTAAATATTCGGTTCGCGCCTGGTTGTCTTAAGTTTGAATTTGTTCTAAAAATCAACAAGCACTCTGCAGTGTCTTCTGTAAATTTGAACGCATCAGCATTTTCCATAAATGCTTTGAAGCCACATAATAAAATACCAGCTTCACTCTGTATACAACAATACATTATCAATCCAAAGCCAAAAATTAGTTTCATTGTACAAGAACTTTTCCTTCGTTTATTATTTATATCTTATTCATTATTTATTTAAACAATTTTGTCAGTTTATCTGTTTGTATTATTTTGTTTTAATTCGGAAGCTCAGTTTTTATTCTTCTCTGACATCCCGCAAATAGATAAAATAAAAAAATTATTTTCTTAAATATATCACTGAAAACTAAATAGCAACAATAATCAAAATAAGTTTTCTAATTTTTTTGAAAAATTAATTGCAATTAATATAAATTTTTTTTAATATTTGTTATTCGCTTTAAAATATGTTTTGCATGGGATATGTATGAAATCAGGATTGTCAGAATCCGACAGAATCACCTTTAAAAATGTATATCTACAAGGATCTTTTATTGTAGCCTACAATAAAAGATCCTTGCGTATATATTGGGTAAAATGCCTGAGTGTATAATATGCACTTAATCGTGATTTTCTACAAGAAAGATAAATTCTCAAAGAATTCGTGCAAAAGAAATTGAGTACAAATAAAACAAAGTTAAATGCATTTATATAATTTGGGGAATTCCTCAGAAATTGTGAATGCAACAAAAAAATCATTAAATAAATCATTAAAATTTTGGAATCGTTAAAAAAAAGAATGATTTTTTTAATTTTTGCTATTTTAAATGATTTAAAAACAGACCTGGATATATAATTGAACTAAATCAGTTATTAAGTTCTTATTCTTATATGTGGAATAGTTGATAATTTCTGATGTGTCCCACCTCTGAGGCGTGGTATTAGATGGTATTGGTCCAATAAATATGAGTGGTAACTTTTGACAAGGTTGTGTGGGTGTGATTAGTTTGCCAGGGTGTCGCGAAACCATAAATAACTTGATAGTTGGGAAATTAGGTAATCGAGTAGGTAATCATTAACGTCGAAAACCGAAAAATTGCGACGTACCTTTTCTACAATTATATGGGCGACAGAAAAACATTTTTCGAGCCGTGGCCGGGTGTATCATATTTAGTACATTCCTATATTAAGTGTTGTGATTATAAACAATAATCACAAGTATTTTAACAAAAGCAATTTTGTTTAAATAAGGAAAAGTTGTGGTAAGATAGATTTTTAAATCTCTGGATTTATCTTATAAATGTCAAAATTGGCGACCAAGAGGGGATTTAACAGATACCAGAAAACTCTATTTTACAAGTTTCAATCAAATCATGCCCCGTCTACAGAGATTAACCAGATCTATTGTTCAGACAACTAGAAATGATTTAACTAAATTTCATCATCCTATGACTTATCTTCACGATGATGTCATGATAAATATTACAGAATCCTACCAATGTACCACATGAATTATCATACAGAATTTGGCCGAGCTATTAACGAAATGCATTGATTATGGACTTAGCAAAGCGTTCAAAGAAGCTCAAATAACTGACCAACGGTTATTGCGACATAAGTTTACTGAAGGCTTCCCAAAGAATGTGAAGCTCATAATCACAAGTTATCAAGAAAATTCTACGGAAGAGTTGGCTGTAATAGCTGATGGCACGATGGTAGCCATGGAAAATAAAATCAAATATTCAATGATAACTTCAAAATTCAGGCTGAATGAAATTACGGAATTAAAAGAAGAAATAGTCTATTTAAAAGAATGTTCAAAGAAATTGAATACCCTTTGTTTCTTACACTAAATATCGTAAAAACGCCAGAAATACAACAAATGGAAAGATGAATCCATCTGCATTATATATTCAGGGAAACGGAAAGACGCTTCGAAATTAATCACTATTGAAGCGTGTATTTCAAAGCGGTGAACAGTAAACAAAATTTTTATTTTCAATAATAAAGATAAGCTTTAGTGGATACGGGACCATCTATTTCATACATGCCTGAAAAATATTTCAATCCAGAAATTCCGTGCTCTTCTCGACTTACAGCTGCTAATAGTACTCTAATAAAATGTTATGGGCATAAAAAATTTGATTTTTGAATCTATAGAAAAATAATTAATTGGCTTTTTCGTGTTGTTGATGTAAAACATTCTATTTTGGAGCAGACTTCTAGAAGCACATCACGCTTTAATCGATTACAAGTTGAAAAGAATTTCAATTAATTCGATAGTTGATAATAACCTGGTGGGTTACTTTAACAAACCAAAATGTAACGCTAAGATAACAACAAAACATGAAATTGTTATAAATGATATCGTCAGATCATTTCCAGCAAGGCGGTTATATGGAGACAATGATTTATTTAACGAAATGGTAGACACTGGCAAATGTCGAATATCCAAGTCTTCAATTTCTTCGCCATTAGTTGTAGTGAATCAAAACGTAAAATACAGACTTTGTGGTAATTACAGAAATTTGAACACTGGAACCATTCCTGGTAGATATCCAATTCCCAGAACCGAAGATATATTGCAGATTATTCAGATTATTAAAAAAATACTTTTCAACTATCGATCTTGAGAAGGAGTATTCACAAATTCCAATGAACGAAAGTGATATTCTAAAAACAGAAATAAATACTCCATTTGGTATGTATGGATTCCTTTACATGCCATTTGGATTACGAAATGCCCCATCAACCTTTCAAAGAACAATCGATCCAATCGTCATTCCTGACTTTATTTTTTATTAAAAAAAATATTTTTTTGGAAATATTTTATTCAGAGCCTTAAAGGATGATGAAAAAAGATCCTTTGTATTTGTCAGATTTGATTAGTGAATGACCGTTTCAGAATTACTTCTATTGATAGAACTAACTTCCTAGTGAATTGTTTCAGATTATATGAATTCTTGATCAATCTTTGAGTAAGCTTTTTAAGTTCGAATAATAATGGTATATGAAAAGGTAAGTGTATTGTTCCAGATTATATGAGTATTTGATCTAATCATTTGACTAGTCTTTGGGAGAGCTTCCAAATTAAAACTGTTGGATCTTAAAATTTCCCAATTTACTTAATTCTAGATTATAAATTTATTTATAGTTTCTTTCGATTCTTTTTAAATCCGATATCATGTTTAATAGCAGAAAAGATTTCACGGGAAATGTCTGTTTCTTGTTTTGATAATTTTGAATTTGTTGTTATAGATTTTTTAAATATTATTTTTTTTAAATTCTCTTTAGTAATAATTTACTATAGAGAATTATATATATAGTTTATTATTTCTGTTCGGTAGATTTCGAACGAGAAAACGTTAACAGACCACAAATTTTAATTACAGTTTCGTGGAAAATAATAAAAATAAACATAGCAACACACTACAATATTAATAATAATAATAATAATAATAATAATAATAATAATAATAATAATAATAATAATAATAATAATAATAATAATAATAATAAAAATAATATTAATAATAATAATAATAATAATAAAAATAATATTAATAATAATAATAATAATAATAATAATAATAATAATAATAATAATAATAATAATAATAATAATAATAATAATAATAATAATAATAATAATAATAATAATAATAATAATAATAATAATAATAATAATAATAATAATAATAATAATAATAATAATAATAATAATAATAATTGTGAGGTGTTTTCGACTGAGAGTTAAATATTTCAATGGTTTATCAAAATAATTTTAAATTATAAATAATTGACTATTAAAATAACTTTAAATAATTTTTAAATTGGATTTTTTAAGTTGAAATTTTTAAATTAAAAATTGAAATAGCTTTTTAAAAAAGGAAGTTTTATTAATGAAAAATTTTAAATAAATATGTTTTAAATATTGAAATATTTTGATAAATGGTTTTGAAAATATTTTATTCAACGCGGAAAAATTGTTTGGAAATTATACAATATTTCATTAAATAAATATTTGGAATTATGTCTTTAACTTTTGAACCGGATTTAAAAAGCAATTTAAAAAATGTTTTAGCAGCATCTAATAATAATAATACTAATAATAATAATAATAATAATAATAATAATAATAATAATAATAATAATAATAATAATAATAATAATAATAATAATAATAATAATAAAATTATTATTTATATATATATATTTATTATATATATTTAATTATTAATTATTTAATTTAAATTAAAAATTGTTTCCAAAAAATCTTTAAATATTTTTTTATAAAAATCTATTTATATTAGCGCTTAAATATTAAGGAGACTCTTCTCATGTAATTCTAATCCATCAAAGCACCACAGATTATTAAATCGACAAAGTCATTAACTGAAGAAATAAAGGAGAGGTATCTGCTTGAGGCAGAATATTTGCTAACTAAGTATCAAGATTGATGTAAAGAACAAGTCAATGCTTTTTAGAAATCGTGAATTGCCATGATGACAATTGTTGCCAACCGATTTGAAACTCGTACTTTGAGATTATCGCCGATAGATCCATTCCACCACCAATCCCAGTATGTAAAACTAGTAAAGGCATGAAAGCCCCAGATCCATGTCAGATCGACTTGCACAGATTTCCATCGTTTTTCTTCAATCAGTCTTTGAAAGTTGATAATGCTACCTCTATCATTAACGGCATCCAATATTCCTTCATGTGATCTATATTGTACTTCCATTCAGTTGACGTTGTTTGAACGGATATGCAAGATTTGTTATCTATATGTTGATCCATTAGTCATGTTGAAGAAGTATGTTCAACAGCACCGACAACGCAATATTTGACATAAACAATTACCACATGCTCTTCAACTAAAAATAATTCTGGCAATCTGAGTGGCTGCCAAAAGACAGAGAGAACTGATGGCAATTATTGTTCACGGAGAGATTCTAAGCGCAGAATGGTTAGATGAAGATGATGTTGACTTGTCGAGTGTTTCGGTTCCATAAGAAATTGATAAATCAGCCCATATGCCTATTATAACAATTGAGGAGCATTTGGCTTGCCCATAGGAAGATGGTAAAAGCTAGAATATATTCTAGATTTGTTCATGAATTCTAAGTGTTAGTGAATTTTAAATCTGTTATTTACTTGTTTAAAACAAGTAAAAATCTATTTAAATTTATTTGAAGACCTTTTAATCTCTATATTTTCTATTTTAAACATACATTCCATCTGTATAAAATGTTATTAGTTTGCAGGGGCAATAATATTAAGGGGGTCACTGAAAGTTTGACAATTGTGAACAAGTGGGATGAGTTGAAAATTGCCTAAAAATTGTTGACATAATTAATCGACGTCCCTAAAGATATTTATATATAGTATTCAATTCAATAAGTGATTTTATAAATAACTTTCTAAATTATTATTTTTCAAATAAGTTTTTCAACAGATGAAAAATTATTTTATTTAATGAATGAATGTGGTTTTGTGGCTTTGAAAGATTTAATCAAATTTTCCAGGTTAACTCACATTGGAACTACTACTGAAAATATTAAAGAATCTTTAAAGTAATACCATTTCGTAAAAATCGCTAGGATGAAAAGTGATTTAAAAGGTGTTCGGAAGTTTAATTTATGATTTCCGGCTAAACGTATTGTTGAGTTATAGAGTTAGTGATAAAATTAAATGTTACTCTGACTCCAAGCGTGTTATTAGGATTCTCATCGTTTTTAAATCACTAAATAATACCATAAATTTTATTTAATAAAAGATATCTCAAAAAACTTGTCTGATCTTATTTTTGTTATTTAAACAAATTTCAGATTTTCTTAAAATATTTCTTTGATAAAAATATTTTTAAAATTGATAAATTTCTTCTTTTTAAAATATTTTTCAATAAAAATATATTTAAAATTTTTACCAAATTTCTAATTAATCTTTAAGAATCTTTTAACTTCCCTCATATCCCCCTCTTTAAGAAATTTTTTAAGTTTTTCCACGTTTCTTTCAATCTTTTTACCATTCTCGTTTCTTAAGATATATCGTCTGTCATGCACTTTCTCGATTACTTTATATGGTCCCTCATATCTGTCCTGGCTTTTGTTGCGTGTTTCTAATTTTACTAACACATCATCTACGTCAAATTTCCTCCTTGTTTGTTCTTCTTGTTCTTCCTTTACTTGTTTTTCTTTTGACCCGTACCATTTCTCCCCGCTAATCTTTTTTCCAAAAACTATCTCTGTCGGGCTTATTCTTGTCGTTTTTTGTTTGGTTGCATTTAATGTAAATTCGACTTCTGGTAGTATCTCTACCCAATCCGTCTTCCTTCTGTCTCGTAAAGTAGCTTTTATCAGCTCTCGTATTGTCCTGAATCGCCTTTCTATCTGTCCATTTGTTTGGTGATGGTATGGACTCGGAAAACATAACTTAATATCAAGTTTCTTTGTGAATTCTCTCAACATTCCTGATTCAAACGCCTTCCCACAATCAACTTTTATCTCCTTTGGGCACCCGAATCTTAAAATCCATTTTTCTAAAATCGTTTTTTTATTGTTTCTTCGTCTTGTCTTGTTATAGCTGTCAGGACTTGATACTTACTGTAATGTATAGTGTAATGTATAGTTATTTTTTTTATTTCAGCGTTCACGATTAGGAATCGTGAATATTATAATATAAAGCACCACCATCTGGAAAATCCAGATTTTCAAAAAAACTATATAGCGATAATTTACTATGGTAAATTATCGCTATAGGAAATTGAAAAATTAAAAATAGTCGATAAAAAAGATCTCGTATATTAAAATTAATATTAAAGAAAGTTGTAACAAATTGGAAATAAAGTCCTCAATTTCAATTCCAACCGTTAATTAAACATACCAGTTCCTTATAAAAGCAGAGATCAATTCCAAACCTATTTGTAGACCAGGATTTGTGTTCGGATACGAGAACAAGGATAAAGGTTGAAATCCCGAGAATAATAATAATAAAATTAAAGCAAGTTGCAGTAAATTGAAAATAAAGTCCTCCATTTCAATTCCAGACCTATTTGTAGACCAGGATTTGTGTTCGGATACGAGAACAAGGATAAAGGTTGAAATCCCGAAAATAATAATAATAAAATTAAAGCAAGTTGCAGCAAACTGATAATAAAGTCCTCCATTTCAATTCCAAACCTATTTGTAGACCAGGATTTGTGTTCGGATACGAGAACAAGGATAAAGGTTGAAATCTCGAAAATAATAATAAGAAATAATAAGAATCCTAAGTACGAGCTAAAGAGTCAAAACCCTACAATTAATTTATTAATTGAACACAGTATTAATACACAAGAAAGAATCAAATTCAGATTAACCTATCTTAAACAACAAATTTCCAGTCCTATATCCAGGCAAAGGCCGATCTATCTTAAACCGCAAATCTACAGTCCTTACAGTCCTATATCCCGGCAAAGGTCTAGATTCAAATCGTAGTTAAACTACCCCCGAACTCAAGGTCTTAAAATTTTTATTTTGAATAAAAGTTTTGTTCCAATATATATTATCGTTTATTATTATTTTTATTTTGCTTGTTATTACACAACACGCACCCCGATTGTCCCGCCACAAGTTTTAACGGAGACTCTTTCGGGCTCATCAAATTTCTAATCTAACATTACAACCTCATACCACATACAAAAACAAAATAGTCAAAAATATAATATAACACTTACTATACTGGTCTATTATACCCAATATATACTTCTTACGTCCTTTTGTTTCTTGCATCGGTCCACATATATCCACGAATATAATTTCGAACATTTCTGTTGATTATAATTTTTTTACTGGTTCCTTCGTTGTAATTGTTATAGCCTTGGTTTTTTGACAAGTCACACAACTTCGAATAGTTTCCTGAATCTGACTCCACAGGTTTTTCCCAATATATCTATCTTTCATATAATCAGCTATCTTCTCGACTCCAGCATGACACAATAGTCTATGTATTTCCTTTATGGTTTCTTCTATCTCGTTTTCAGGTATCATCGTTTTCTTTCGTAATTCTTCTTCCAAATTTATTTGTTGATTGGTGCTTCTACCTTCTTCTCTGATCGAGTCTAGTAATCTAGTTTTTTGCAACATAAATAGGAAAATAAATAAAATTTTGCCTATCGTATTTCACAACTTGAAAGGATACGATATGCACCATATACTTAAATATGGTTTAAATAAATTTAAAAATTGGACTTTAGGTTGCATCCCAATCACGACTGAAAAATTTATTTCTTTGATTGCGCATTTAGGAAAAATTAGCTTAAGATTCATTGATTCTTATCAATTTGTTAATGATTCTTTAGCTAAAGCAGTCAAAACGTTGAATAATTTACCTTTAACTAATTCTGTTTTTACTGGCACTATAGTTTCTGAAAAAGGAATCTTTCCTTATAATTTCGCTACATCTTTAGATATTCTCCAAACTACTTATGAATTACCACCAATCTGGGAAGGGGTCACTGAACTCGAGTATGAAAAAGCTCAGGAGATTTGGGTTGAAACTAATTTCGTAACTTTATTAGACTTTATTGATATACTTAAAACTCGATTGTTTTCTTTTGGCTGATTTCTTTCAACAATTTCGTTTGAAATCTATTGCTCATAATAGATTAGAACCATTGAATTATTTCGGAATTCCTGGTATGTCTTGGTCTTCTGCATTTATGTCTTTAGATGAACCGATTGAACTGATAACTTGAAAACGAAATGTTTAGCTTTTATGAAGGTGGAATAAGAGATGGTCTTACTTTTGTAAATAAACATTATGTAAAAACCGATGAAAACACTGAGTTACTTTATATAGATATTAATAATCTTTACGGTTGGGCATTAAGTCAACCATTACCTTGTGGTGAATTTAGTTGGGTTCTTGATGGATTTGATTTAATAGTGGATGAATGTAGGAATTTAAATCTTGAATCTTTGTCTTATGGATACACTCTTGAAGTTGATCTTGTAATTCCTTCTGAGCTTCATGATAAGTTGGATGATTTCCCTGTAGCTGCTGAAAAAATGAAACCTGCTGGGTCTAAGGTTGAAAAATTATTATTAACTCATCTTCCAAAATCTAATTATGTGATTCATTGGAGATTATTAAAATTATATTTGGAACTTGGTGTTAAAGTAACACGTGTAAATAGGGGTGTAAGATTTAAGCAATCTCCAATTTTTAAAAAATATATAGATACCAATACAGAATTAAGGTCAAAAAGCATAAATAATTTAGACAAAAATTATTATAAATTTTTACAATTAAAAATACTAAAATAGCACTAACTAACAAAGATGACAAAATGGTTTTGGTGGGGGAAAAATACTAGTTTAGCCTATGGGTATGTAAGATTAAGTCAATTAAATGTTGGAGAAGTTGTTGGAGAAGATGAGGAAGAATTTAATGAAGAAGATTTTGGAGAAGTTGTTGGAGATTATGTTGGATAAGATGATATCGATATTGATGACATTATTTTGTCTGATGAAGACTAATTTTATTAAATAAAAGTTTATATCTTTACATTTGTTATTTTTATTTGTTTGGTTAATTTTTATGTATTTGGTTGATATATTATTATTATTATTATTTTTATTATTATTCCATTGAAATTTTCATTTGACTTTGAAAAATATTTCATTGAAATTAACTTAAAAAATTATTTCATTAAAATTTTCCTTAAAAAATTTCAATTCTCAAACACCTATTATTTCAACTTTTTGTTAATAAATTTTAAAATTTGGACCTTAATTAACTTTAATTTAATTTTTTAGAACCTTAATTTACTTTTAATTTTAAATTTTGAACCTTAATTAACTTTAATTGAAAAATCTGGACCTTAATTTACTTTAATTGAAAAGTTTGGACCATTATTTACTTATTGAAAAAATTTGGACCTTAATTAACTTTAATTTAATTTTTTAGAACCTTAATTTACTTTTAATTTTTAATTTTGAACCTTAATTAACTTTAATTCAAAAATTTACCACGTTTTTTAGTGTAGACCACCTTTTTGTATTGAAAATTTTTTTGTATTGAAAATCCCAGGACCATCGAGACCTCCTCACTATAGTCTGAATAAAAAAAAATTTGGACTAAAAATCCCTGAAAGCAAAAAAAGTGAGTTGCAACAATTTTTAGCCCCACCCCCAGGGGGGGGTAATTGTTGCTATGGGCTCCTAACTACCTACTTGTGTCCTAAGAATCTGATTTCTTTCTTTATTATTTGACACTTTTCTGGGTCATCGATCGCTTTTAATACTTCACTGAGTATTGTATAATGTTTTTCTTTACTATTCGAATAAATCAGAATGTCGTCCAAATAAACCATTGCTCCATTTATCTTGCCTATTACCTTTGTCATCATTTCCTGGAACGTACCTGGTGCTGCAGCGATTCCGAACAGCATTCTATTGAAACAGTATTGCCTTTTCTTTGCTGAGAAGGCTGTTTTCTCTTGCGATTCTTTGTCTAACTGCACTTGGTAATATGCATTACCAAGATCCATTGAGCTAAAATAAACGGACCCTCCAAACACATCTAACATCTCGTCTATCTTTGGTATTGGGAATGCTTGCCTCTCTGTTACTGCATTCAGCTGTCTGAAATCCAAGCATAGCCTAATATCTTTTTTCTCTTTTTTCCATACGCAGATTAACGGCGTGTTCCATGGAGAGTTGCATTTCCGAATAATTCCGTTTTCGTACAAATTTTGTATTGCTTCTTCAATTTTGTTTCCAAATTCAATGGTGTACGATATGGTTTTATGTTTATCGGTTCACCTCTTGTAATTATCTTATGTTTTACCAAATGCGTGCGACCCACATCCCATTTATCCGCCATAAACACGTTTCCACTGTTCATTATTATTTCCTTTAATTTACTATCCTCATCAATCTTTAGATGTTCCAACGCTCGCGTCAATCTTTCTCCATCCTTTATTTGTCTGCCGAATTTTGCTTCAATGTTACTGTAATGTGCAGCTATTTTTGTTAATATTTTAGTGTTCACAATTAGGAATTGTGAATACTAAAATACAAAATACCACCATCTGGGAAATCCAGATTTTTTAAAAAAAAACTATATAGCGATAATTTACTATAGTAAATTATCGCTATAGAAAATAAAAAAAAATCGATAAAAAAATTTGAATAAACGAAGATTAGATTTAAACCGAAAATAATTCCAGTTTTTGATCAAAGTTCTCTATTGTCAATTGTATTAATCTCGGAATTAAACCGAAAGTCATTCCTGTCTTTAATCAAATCAGGAGCAAACCACTTACATTTCCATTATTCCAGTTTTGAAATAAAGCACATATTTGCCGTTGTTCCAATCTGATTATCAACATTTCCTATTGCCAATTGGATTGATCTCGGAATATCAGAATCGTACTAGAGTTTGTAGAAAGTATTATTTATTATTTTAGTTAATAAAGTTTGTAATTTATTCTTGTTGAATATTAATTATTATTTTTATTTTTATTTGTTGTTACACAGCACACACCCCGATTGTCCCAACATATTTTTTTATCGGTGACTCTATCGGGTCCTTCAAATTTCTTAGCCATTACATACCAATTGTATATCACACACAAATATAATAATCTAAAACTATAATATAACAGTTACAAATATAGTTCTTGTCTTTTTCACTAGATTCAATATCTTTCTTTTTTGTCAGCCTATATCCAAATGCTTCTTGTAATTCTACTCCTCCAATCACCTCTGGTGTCACTTTCTCCGCCACAATGAATCTAACTTCCTTAGAAATATTTCCAAGATTTCCAAGATTTCTATATTTTCATATTTCCATAATTCCACATTTCCAAGATTTTCATATTTTAATATTTCCACATTTCTATATTTCACATTTCTATATTTCAATATTTCATATTTTATAGGGTTTTTAGTTTAAATAGATTTTTTTTTAATTGATGAGTGTTTTTTTTTAATTTATGAATATTTTTTTTTAATTGATGAATATTATTTTTTAATTGATGAATATTTTTTTTTAATTGATGAATATTTATAAAAATATTTATTTTGAATTCATTTTTGTAAACACGAGTAAAATGTATATTAACGATAAACCAACAAGATTCGGTAAATAAATAAAGTTAAAATGAAAATATTTATTCCTCGAATACATTTATACCACCCAAACATTTTATAATATTGTTTGTAACATTCCTCACATAATTTTCGCATTGTTCTACCGTTAGGATGTTTTTAAAATCATCGATAATTCTCAAAAGCTCGACATCAGTATTTGGTTTTCGTGATCTTACAATACCTTTCCATTGAGAAAACATGAATTCAATGGGATTGAAAAATGGACTATAGGGTGGTAGAAACTTGATTTGGTGTCCTTTCGATTCAATAAAGGTTGAAATTTCACTACACTTATGAAATGAGACATTATCCATAACTATTGTCACATTCGTTAAGTTTTCAAAAGTTAAAATTTCACATAGTGTTTCCATGAATTCCAAACAAGAAACTCGATTTCCAGCTGTATTTAAAGCTGCATAGCCCGCCTTTCCACATACAAGCCATAACGGTTTTATTTCTTGATTTGATTCCTGGAGCTATCTCAATGGCCTTCTTCCCTTTTTTTGATCTTCCATAATGTTTCCTCATTGTTACTTGGAAACCTGTTTCATCAAAGAATAGAAATTTTTTTCCTTCATTTACTTTCTCGAGGAACCAGCTACTGTATGTTCTTCGTTCTGCAACCAATGTCTCTGTAATTGCTGCATTTGAAATCTTTGAAATTCTCTTAATTGAAAAATTGAAACTTTCAATATAACTCGATATTGTTGCCTCGCATACCGACACTGCAAACCTCTCGAATACTTTTAACTTGATTTCATTTAGGGTTAAACTGCAATTCTCAAGCAACAAATCTTTTATAAACGTTATGTTTTCCACAGATAACTTTTTTGGTTTCCTTCCACCTACCTTTAATTTTTCAACTTTGCCCGTTTTGCAAAAATCCCCATATATCTTCACTACACTCGAATATGACACATTAAATGTCTTGGCTACCGAAGTACGAGTAAGATTCCCACCTTCTAACGCTTGAATTATATCAAGACGTTTTTCATCTGAGATATTTTTGGACCTTCTTTCCGGTATACAAGTTGGTTGGTCCATAAAGGGTTCACAGAAAAACATTCATTAATTAAAATGAAACATTCATTAATTAAAATAAAATATTCATCGATTAAAAAAAAATATTCATTAATTAAAAAAAAATCTATTTAAACTAAAAACCCTATAATAATTCCAAGATTTCCATATTTCGCATTTTAATATTTTCATAATTAATAATTTTAAAATAATTTCAATAATGTTGGGTACCCAAGAAATAATATTTTCAATAATTTGGTAATTAGTAAAGTCACTAATACCCAAGATTATATATTGTCAAATTGTATATTATAAAAATAAATCAAAATCTTTTAAAAAATAGGAAAAAGTGGCTACTTCAGAAAACTTCCATACCCAAGATTATTTTTGTGATTCATGTAATAGAGGTTTCAAATCAAAAACAGGATTAATTTCACACAAAAAATCAAAAGACCATTTAAAGAAATTAAATTTATTAGATGATAGCAACTCTAAAATTTGTTCCAAATGCAAAGAAAGCTATTTATTATAAGGTTTTGATAAACATTTTAGAAATTATATTGGAAAAAATATAAGAGAAATATTTTCATGTCTCAAATGTCATGAAAAATTCAAAAGCAAATTTGAATTAAAAGAACATTCTAAAGAATGTGAAGATGAAAATGAAGATGAAGGTTGGGATGAATTTAATCATGTTGGTGAATTTGGTAGTGAAGAAATTGGAGCATCCACAATTTCTTCATATATTAAAAAAAATTCATCTGAAATAAAATAATCAATGGAAAATGCTATAAAAAGATTCAAGGGTACAAGGTTTAATATTAATGTTATTATTTTATGTTTTAGAAGCAGAATATGAAATGATAATTGAGTGTTTAAATAATCCATCCTTTATTTTATATATTGATGCAACTGTTTTATATTCAGGAATAATGACACAATATTTACCAATTTCTTCATTTGAATGGGTGAAAATACCTGAAAATGATCAAGCATTAAATAGATTAATGAACAAAATATTAAATACTCCCAAAGATTCAAATATTGGATATTTTCTAGAAGTTGATTTAAAATATAGACAGTTTAAAATTCAAAACAAAACATTTCCCCTTTGTTCCTGTAAAAAGAAAAAGAAGACTAGATGAATTATCCCCATGGCAACTTGAAAAAAATGAACATACTAGTATAAAATTAATATGTGATCAAACAAATAAAACAAATTATCTCATACTTTATAGAATGTTACAATTCTATGTTAGACATGGAATGGAGATTCAACAAGTTCATAATATTATAAAATTTGTACAAAAACCATTCATGAAAAAATATATTGAGGATAATATTAAAATGAGAAATGCATCTAAAAGAGCACAAGATGCATTTGGAGACACCATGTATAAATTATTAAATAATTCTGTATTTGGAAAAACCATGGAAAATATTGACAAGTATACAAAAATTCAATTATTAACAAACAGTCAAAAAGATTTTGCAAAATATAATAGAATGATATCAAAACCAACATTTAAAAATGCATAAATATTTTCAAGAGAATTAGCTGCAATTGAAATAGGAAATTATGAAAAAATATACAACAAGCCAATGTTTATTGGATATAGTATTTTAGAATTATCGAAATTGCAAATGTATGAAACATATTATGATGTATTGCAACCTTATTTCCAAGACAGAATATCAATGCATGCAATGGATACATATAGTATGTTTTTAAGAATTCATTCCAGTGATATATACAAGTAAATATCTGAAAATGAAATCTTGAGAAAATTAATAAATTCAAGTGGGGAATTATTTAGTTTCAAAGATGAGAAACCAAATAATGCAATAATTGATTTAACATTTGTTCGAGCAAAACAATATTCTCTTGGAATGGAAAATCCAAGTGTTCCAAATGGTCCAATGATTGAAGAAAATAAAAATAAAGGATTTCAAAAATCTGTTACCAAAACATTAAACATCAAGATTATCTTGATTGCTTAAAACCAAATTCAGAGAAACAAACAGCAACAGTTCATCAAATTAAATCTGTTAAACATAATCTAGAATTACAAGAATCAGACAAAACTTCATTAAATAATTATGATGATAAAAGATTTATTTTATCTGATGGAATTCATAAACTTCCATTTGGAAGCAATTTAATTCCAATCGTGAAAAACTTGCCAGAAATAAATCAAATATTAGGAACTAATTATACGAATGTTCAAGTTAGTAAAATGAAACCTGAAGAGTATCAACCATTAATTAATGCTTATAACAGGTTTTGATTTTATATCCCAATAATACGGTGTTTGAGGGAAAATAATACAAGATATTTGTTTCTTTACCATTACAATATGAAGCAGAAATACAATCACACTCTATACTTATTGAAGTTGTATTTGTTATTTTTATAATTTCTCTAGATTTTTCTTGTTTTGATTTCCTAAATTCTGGAGGTACACCTGCTTCAAATAATCCATATTTTTTTGTTTCAAAACCTAAAACGGTATGAAAATAACTAGTACTTTCAAACTCGAGGATAATATTCTTTATCATTAAGATACATTTTGAAGTTGGAATCTATTTTGATTTCAATATTTCCATTTGTTTCTTTTGAAATTATATCAATTTGATCATGTAATACCCCAACTAGATTATTCATCATTTTAATTGTGAGAACAATTTCTTCTTGCATTTTTTTATTATTATATATTGATTCAAAATTAAATCTTGTTTACTAATCAAATCTCCATCCAAACCAAGAGATAAATCTTCAATCAATATGTCAACTTGTTTCTCCATTACATTTTGATTTGCAAGGTAAAGTTTTCTCAATTAAATCACGTTGTTGAATTAAATATTTTCGAGTTTCCTTTGAGTTTCCATTTTTATATATTTTATTTTTTTAATATTAAAAATGTCAACTATTAATTTACAATATTCATTAGTTAATGAAACTGCTAATAGACTTGTAGATTTATATAAACTTGTTGATGATTTAATATTAAAAAATAATGAAAATATTGATTATTTTGAAGAAAGAAATAAAGAAAATCTTTTATCCTTTCTCACATTTCTTTTGGTTATGCTTTTCCCAGTGATCTTCGCAATAGTTTTTCTAGTATATTTCGTAACACACTATCGCGCTACGACTCAGTATTACTTGTTTCTTGATATTATTATTATTTGGATTATTCAATGTGTTGCCATTTATAATTCCCCTTCATTTTCTAGGTCTCTTTGCTCTAACCCTATGTCTATAAGATGAAGGCATTTCTAAATCATTTTGTATTCTTCCCATAGTTGATGGTGAAGTACCAATCATTTTACAAATTTGAGGTTGTCTAAGGTTAGGATTTTCACTTTTTATTTTTGTGAATTCTACAACTTTTTGTTTTAATAAAAATATATTTAATTTGCTTGTATCAACTATGGTTATTTAATCCATTTTCTTTAAAATTTCATCCATTTTTATGTGATATTTATAAAAAAATAAAGGGCATGAAATTTTCCCCATTTTAAAACTTGAAGATTCATACTTTTTTCATACTTTTTTACTTTCATACTTTTAATTATTCTTTAACCATTTCTCTCGTGCATCTTTTTTGAATATCCTTGGGTTATTATATTTGCATTTTATAATTTTTTAACTTGATCTTTTATCTCATGAATTATTTGATTGGATTTTAAAATTTCATCATTCGTTAAGACTCCATCTTCCATGGCTTTTAATTGAAATAAAAATAATTTTGCTATTCCTATATCTATTGTTGAACAAACTTCTCGATATAAACTTTTCTTTTTTGCAGTGTATGATATAGACACAACTTCAGTCAAGAATAAATCTGCTGCTGAAATACTCCCAAGAATTATTGGTTCAAGTGTTAAAACTGGTAAAGTTTTTCAGATTTGAATTCTTTTACTCTCATAACTTCTAATTCACTAGGTGCTGTATGTAATTGTATATGATATCTCAATTCTGGGTAAATTTTATCTTGATTCAAAATTTCATTTTGATTCAAGATTTTATCTTCTTTGACCTCCTCCATTTTATATATTTTAATTTCCATTTCAAAGAATCAAGATTTATTAAAATCAAGTTTCTTTTTATTAGCAAAAAAATGTTTTGCTAACATAAAGTTTTATTAAATAAGTATTATCATGCCAATAACCATGTGACAAATCATAACTAGTCATTATAACATAATCCTTTTTAAGCTTACTATTATAATCACATTTCACGAACCATCTCATTGTTTGATCATCATCAGTAAATAAAAAGAAATATGGATCAATAATCTTTACAATCATAAAACAAGACCATTCTTTACTATTTGTTTTTATTGAAATTGGCTCTGTTAAATATTTATATGTATTATTATGTAATGCTCCATGATTCTCTTGTAATTCAGCAGCTCTTTTTCTAATGATGTGTTTAGGGTTAATATGTGTTGTGTGAGACTCTAAATTTGAAACTCTTTTATTAAATGATGTAATTATCTCGTTTATAGTGTTATATATTGCATTAACTTTAGTATCCATAATTTGTTTATCTGAACTATCCAACTTAGCAGCTATCAATTCTGTATGTAACTTTACAACTTGTTCAGTTAACTGACTTTGTAACTTGTTAAATTTATCATTAAATCGCTGTTCGATATTATTAAGCTTGGATTCCATCAAAGAATTAATATTATTAACTTTGGATTCTATCAAAGAATTAATATTTTTAAGCTTGGATTCCATCAAAGAATTAACTTTGGATTCTATCAAGGCATTAACCCTGGTTTCTAATGAATCAATTCTTCTTGTTGTTAAATCAAGTCTTGTTGTTATTGATTCAATAGCAACAATATATTTTTTATTAACTGCATCACCTTCATTGATTTTCCAAGATAAATCTTTTATCTTGTGTCCATTCATGTCTAAATCACCCCTCATACCATCACCTTTTTCATTAATATATTTATTTTCTGTAATAGATAATACTTGTTCAACATCCAATCCACTTTCAATTGTACCACCACTTCTATTACAGGGAGTATAAAAACTCATTTTTATAGTAATAATTTTTAATTTAAACTTGCTTCAAATGTAAATAAATGTATCTAAACTTGTCTAGACTTCTAAACTTTGGTTAAACCTCTAGATTTGTTTCAATTGTAAATACATGGAAATTTCTTCACCATTAAAATTAATTAATTCACCCTTTCCATCAACAATTTTAAAAGTAATACTACTTAAATATTTTCTACACAAGGGTAAATAATTTGGAGGGTTCATTCTTTCAATAATTTTATATCCCATTACTACAGTGTTTGAAGGAAAAGAATACAAGATATTTGTTTCTTTACCATTTCGATATGAACCAGAAATGCACTCACATTCTATACTTATTGAAGATGTATTTGTTATTTTTATAATTTCTTTAGATTTTATATTTTGAGGAGGAATATATTGAAGGGGAACACCCATATATTTTTTTTGCTTCAAAACCTAAAACGGTATGAAAAAAACTAGCACTATCAAAACTAATTTCAATATTCTTTATCATCAAGCTACATTTTGAAGTTGGTAAGTCTATTTTAATTTCAACATTTCCACTTGTTTCTTTAGAAATTATAGTATTCAATTTCTTTATTTCATATGCCCTTGGTTCAATGACTACATTTTTAATTTGTCCTGTTTCAGTTTTTGTAGTGAATTTATTATTATTAATGTTTATATTGAAAATTGTGTTTTAACAACTAAACCATAATAACCCCAATTCATAATTTAAATCAGATTTTAAATTTATAGGGTTTTCAAAATATATAGTAAAATCAGACTTGTCAGAATTAACTGATAAAGTTATGGAATATTTTGTAGGCATTATATTCTCGATTATTTTTAAACTTGATTCCATTTTATATTATAAAATTTTTATTATAATAAAGTTTAAAACCTGAAACAAGTTTCGGGCTTTAAAGACAAGTTTCTAAATCATTATAGATTTCTTGAATTATATTTGTAAAACCTTGGATAAGATTTTCTTGTACAAGATTTAATTTTTACAAAACATATAAACACAAAACTTCAAATATTTTAGTGTTGTCAGGTTGAACCTGTAGAGTATTATAAATATATTCTCCTCAATCAGAATCTTGATTCTGATTGAGGAGTTCTTGTTTTAAACCTTGTCCCAACTATTCCTCAACTTCTTTTGTTGGTTTAATTCCATAAGAATCAAAATATAGAGTTTTATTATAAACTGCAACCCAATGAGATCCTTTTTTATCTGAGTTTTGATAATTGATTATTATATTATTTTTCTTTGTTTTTCCAATCTTGCGCAATTCATCATTCATCAAAATTTTAATTGGTAAATTTAAATAATTTGCATAGTCTTTTAAATCAAAATTTGTTTTTGTATCAATTCCAAATGTTTTTAAAAAATCCAATATTGAATACTCAGTCATTTATTAAAGTGTATATTTATTTATTATATTTATTAAATTTATCTTGTGAAATTATTTCATGTTTTAATAATTTTTAGACATGTTTAAAATATCACCATTCAAATTATTATGACCTGCTTTCTTTGCTGCTAATAATTTTCTTAGTTGAATAAAAAGATTAATAAAATCTTTTCCATTAATAGAATCCATTCCTTTTCCTTCGTTGACAGTATAACCCATTTCATTTTGATTTAAATAACTCTTTAAACCCTGTAAATAATTTGATTTTGAACTACCTCCTACTAATTTTATTAAATCTAAATATTTTTTAATTTCATTTTTATCATCTGATGAATATCCTCTAATTAATTTATCCAAATCTATTGTGTATTCTATATTTCAACGTTGATTGTTGAAACTATTTTCAGAATGAATATATGGTTCGCAATTATTATTTTCATACAACACAAATTTTTGATTATTAATTCATTATTGTAAAATCTATCCAATTTTTCTTCATTAAATCGATAATACTATATGTAATTGGAATTGTATGATGTATTTTTATTATAATAAAGATTTCATTTGTCCATTTCGCTGTGAATCATTTTTCAAATTTATTTTTATATTTAAATATTCTTACTCTATCATCAATTTTAAACTTTGGTTTTATAAGTGTTGTATCAACGCACATAAAACCTCTTTCTACCCTATTTTCAATATTTATTTCTTTAACTCTTCCAGGGTTTGTAGAAGCATTTAAAGGTGTTTCTTTAATTGAACTATGTACATCATTATTATATTCATTTACAATCTTTTGTAACAATTCATTGTTCCATTTTTGTTTTCCAATAGCAGTAAAATATTTCCACATTTTATTTTTTAATGTTCTATTTAATCTTTCAACTACGACTGCTTTTCCTTCATTTTCTGTTGAATATAATTTAATATCATTTTCTTGCAAAAACTTTGTAAAAACTTTGTTATAAAATTCTGTTCCTTTATCACACCATAAATATTTTGGAATTCCTTGATATTCTCCAAATATATTTTCAAATGCTTCTGTAATAGAATATCCTGTTTTATTTTCTAAACATCTAGAGTTAAAATTATTTTATATTTTTCGGGGTCTGATGATTTGTTTGGCATAAAAACTAAATCAGCAGATGAAGTATGATCTTTTTCATAAACTTGAACTTTTAGATGTATTTTATTTTTTCTAAAGTCATGGTGTAATTCGTTGGCATATTTTATTTGTGATTCTGTTGAGATTAATAAACTTTTAAAAGAATTAGTCTTGGATGCATTCTCAGTGTCTGCTTGTTCAATAATCTTTTTATTAGCAACATCTTTTGCCATCCTTGGTAAACTATGTCCCCTTCATTGCTAATTTAACTAGAGCTCTTTGAATCTTTTCTTGGGTTGATGGATTTTGAATATTATTTAAATCATGTATTAAATTAACATCAGCAACATCTCTATCTCTAAGATTTTTTGAATTGTAAGCAATGTCATGTTTCAAAGCAGCTTGGTCAATTCTATTTATTGGTTCCTCTCCTTGTTTGGGATTATTATTTTCATCAAGTCTAATATCTAATCGTGTTCCAGGTCCAATATAGTTGTGTTAACTTAATCTCCTCTAACATTCTCAATTATTGAAATCTTTTCACCATATAACTTCATTTCTATTTTCTTTTCTTCAAGAATTAATGTATATATTTTTGCTTTAAAATTAGAATCCTTTGTTATATGAAGAGTAACATCAACATTATATCATCTTGATCTGAAACATTTATACAGAATATAGAATACAAATTTTTGAAATCTTCTAAACTTAATTGTGGTTTTATTTTAAAATCTTGGCATGTTTGAATATAATTTATAAATGGGAATATATTTTCATTGTTTTCTATATTAAACTCCCTTCTATTTACTGGATAATAACTATTATTCAATTGAATTTGAATTGATTTTAAATTATCATCTCCAATCTTTTGAATAAAAAAGTTGTTATTTTTTTGAAAGGATGGATCTATTTCTTTGAATCCAATTAAAATATATCTTGGTCGATATGCTAAATTTGCTACCTTTATAGAATATGTTGAACCTCCTCTCATGTCAAATACACTACAGATTCTATTTAAATAATTTACATTTATGGACTTGTTAGAATTTAATTTTTCAAGTAATTTAATTTCAGCATGTGGATTTAATGTCCATTCAGGTATATGTAATTCAATTGTTGTTAATTTTAATTTACCTTTTGTATCCTTGTCTCCATAAAATAACACTTTATCATTTATTACTCTATTACAAAGTAATTCTCTGAAAACATTATGGAGTATACGATTATAGTTTTGAAGGAATCCGAATAAATGTTTCAATTCGAAATAACCTTCAAATGTTTTAGACTTGTAAAGTTGAACTCGTTTATGATAACCATAATTTATATATAATCCATCTTAATCTAAATCACCTTGTTAACATCAGGGACCCAACCTGTTAATTCGCCACATTCATTTTAATAATAACAACCAGTCAAAACAAAATGTAACATTGTAGAATATACACCTGGATCCAAAATATTTTCAACTTCTGAGGGTCCTAATTTTAATCTCATGTTGGAGAATAAATTTGGAAAGAAATTATTTTCTAGAGTTATATCTTTGTTTGCTTCAATCTCTAATTCAATTTTGTAATATAATTTTGCATTACAAATATCTATAGGGTTTGATGTTTGAAGAGATTGAAAACTATATCACCTGAACGATTTAAATTTGAAATGGAACCAGAGGTTCATGAATAAGCTGTTTATCATAATCAAGATTTAATTTATTTTTTTCTGAAATCTCGAGATTTATATTGTTCATTTTTATAATAAAAATTTAGAATTTTAGATTTTTACTATTCATAATGTGACCCTCTAATTTTTAGAATTTTATAAATATAAAATTTTAAAAAATGACAAAAATCCGAACCCTGATAGAATAGACTCAATCAGTAGTAAGAATAGGCAGCGGTTCAAATCCCAAGACAAACTATTTTTTTTATGAATATTATTTTCATAATATTCTACTACTTTTAGTTTATAAGTAGAATATTTAATTTTCTGTTTAATGGAAAAATGAATTTTTAAAAACAAGATTGCTGGCTCAGTGGGAATAGACTGGCACAGTGGTTCAAATGGATAGTGGTTCAAATCCCAACTAAAATTAGTTTTTTTTAACATAAAGTAATATTTAAAATTTGAAAATAATATTGAAAATAAATATTAAAAAAATATATAGTGTGGGTATCTTAGGAAATACATCTTGTATATTTTATTTTTTCATTAATTAATTAATTTTTAAACATAAATATGAAAAAATATTTATTGAAATGGGTGTGGTTGCCGAACCGGGAACTACCGCCACCAGTCTTTCGTACGCCCATGGGATCGATCCCATAATGTGCACATTTATTTCGAAATGTTTCTCGGTTGTTTTCGGACCTCTTTCGGATTTGCTTTCGAATTCATTTGTACTTTCGAGCAGCACGCTTAAAACGCCGATGAAATCGACTTCGTGAGCGAGAAACAAATAATAAGGCGTGCTGCTATTATTGAATTGATTCTGATGTATGAGTCTGGCCAGCTTGTATATTGGAAGAGATTCGATAACCGAAAGAGGTCAAAATTGATAAATAAAAAAATGATCCGGATCAAAAAAAACTGTTGAGAAGACAGTGGAAAAAAACAAATACCACTGTCCTCTCAGAGCAGTTTTACTATTTCATAAATTTTTTTTTATTCTTCAAGACAGATAGATAGTTCGATTATTAATTTCTAACCCGGAGCATTTAATATATCCATCGCATTCATAATCCAAGGACCATTTGATGTACACCACAAAGAATCAATTTCTTAACCCCGCATCGTACCAATTGCCTTGTCCTACAGTGGACCAATTCCCTATATAGAATCAATCTTTCCCATACTCCGTTGTTATAATTTGTTTTCTATTCCCATTGTTTTTCATCCCATTTAATGACCATTACATTATTAAATTATGTTAGACTTTACTTATTATTATTATTATAGTAATGATATTACATTAGAGGCCAAGGACCAAATGTGAGGCAGTTCATAGTATATTGCGTAATTCAATACAATGTGTTAGTTATTACACAATATACATTACTATTTAATGTGGTTAATAATAAATCATTAATAAATCTTTAATAAATCTTTAGATGGACACAATTGTTTTAACGGGCGACCACGCCGAAAGTTTTCACACAATGACGACTCGAGGAGAATGGAAAAGTCTGCAAGAGACGCGCTACCGATACGTGCACAAGAACTCTTGAATATGGAAATTAGAAGATACGACGGCAGATGTACCAAGGAAGCTGAAAATGGATACAGGCAATTGATGATTGGATCGCTAGGAATGATTTGAAGAGGACAGAAGCATTCGATTTTCTCCTTTGCGATGAAGCGGCTACTGTGAAAAAATTTCAAAACAGAAAAAACAACAGATAAAGCAGCTAAAGAATGGTTTTCCGAAACATTTACAATTAAATTGACTATTATAGACAAGATTAAAGAACTTGCTGCAATTAGACAAGAGAAAATGAGAGATATGCAACCTTCGAAATCAGGGTATTAAAATTAGTGAGTGAAGTTATTAATTCAGGAATGAGGGTAGAGAAGATTGCCAATGAAATTATAACTGGAAGTGTCAGAGACAGAAGATTAAAGGATTCTCTAACAATGAAACCATCGATGACAGCAGAAGAACGAAATCAACTGGCAAAAATTTACGAAAAAGTGGAATCAAAAGAAAAGACGGAAGAAATTATGGTAATAAAGAAGAGTAGTTACGCGGAAGCAACAAAGAGAAAGAATTCAGAAACGTTTACAAGAGAAACAAATGGAAGTAACACCACTGTATTAAGAAGCCAAGGAAATTACAGAAGAGAGAATTTACCAGATAATTCGTATAACAGAAATAACGAAATGAATCATACAGTCGAACAGAATGTGCAGAGAAGGACACCAACGGTTTCACTTAAACACATTGCCAAGAGATTATACAATCGATCTAGAGGCCTTCCTGATCCAAGAAACGGCGAATGTTTTTGCTGTGGAGAATATGGGCACAGAAGATATGAATGTCCACTAAAAGATAAATGTTTGATATGTGGTAAGGGAGGGCATAATTTTCGTGATTGTTATTTATTAAGAAAGAAAGAACAACAGAACTATGAGAACAAGAAAATGATAGCTTGTGTGCATGACGAAGAAAACGGAAGAAATTACTCGTATGATGCAGAAACAAGAATCAATTAATGATTATGCTATTCATGATGTGTGAACTGAAAAAAAACACGAGGAACTCTATTGCATATATTTGGTCAATGGGGTTGTAAATGAAGAAAATTGGAATGACAGACAGAGGGAATGAGGTATGCGACATCAGATGGAAGAGAATGGAGCAAGATCATGATAAATGATGTTGAGATTGAGATGTTGTGGGATTCTGGAGTTTCAATTACAGTGATGAATGAGGAAACATGGAATAAAATTGGCAGTCCACGTTTAAGCAGCAGTGAAATCAAAATATGTGGAGTTGTTCCAGGAACTCAAAAACCACAGGGGTGTACAGAAGTAAATGTTTATTGGCACAATAAGATGAGGACTATCAAAATAATTGTTATTAAAAATATATTTCCAGGTTTTATTGGTGGGATAGATACTTTAAAAGCATTTGGAGTGCAGTTGATGGAAATTAACAATATCGAATCCGAGACAAAGATTAGCAATTATACTGATGACGAGAGAAGACAAAAAGCAAAAAAGGAATTGGAAAGAAATGAATTGCCAACAATTAACAAATTATTAGATGAATTCGGGTCAATATTTATGGCAGCCAGATTTGATTTAGGATTCACAAGAATCGTAGAGCACAAAATTAATACATCTGGGAATCCAACAATGCAATTTCCAAGACGACAACCCGTGCATCTAGAACAGAAAATTGACGGTGATAAGAGTTAACAAAAGCTGGAGTTATAAGACGCTGTAAAAGTCCATGGAGCTCCCCGTTGGTTGTAGTAGGAAAGAAAGATGGCTCAATTAGAATGTGCGTAGACTATCGAGAGTTGAATAAGATGACAGAAAGAGAATCTTTTCCTATGCCCAACATATCCCAATTACTCGATAACCTATCAGGATCTAAATTCTTTTCTTCTTTAGATCTTGGACAAGCATACTATCAGGTCGCATTAGCAGAAGAATCACAAAAAAACGGCTTTTAGTTCCAAAGAAGGTCAATTTTGTTTCAGTCGACTTCCATTTGGATTATAAACGGCCCCAGCAAAATTTCAGCAATTAATGCACACGATGTTAGAGGGTATATTGTTTAATGGAGCAATTGTTTATTTAGACGATATTCTAGTATATGGCAAGGACCAGTCTGGACATGATGAGCGATTGCGAGAAGTTTTCAAAAGAATAAAAAACAGGACTAAGAATAAATCCGGAGAATTGTGAAATTTACAAAACCAAATTAAAATTCCTTGGTTACACCGTCAGTGAAGATGGAATACAGACAAATTCAGAGAAAATCAAGTCAATTACAGAAGCGAAGAAACCACAGTGTGCTAAACAACTTCGATCATTTCTAGGTTTGACAAATTACTATAGACGATTTGTCAAAGTTTATGCTAAAATAACAGCACCCCTACATGCAGCAGCGTCAAGTTGTGATAAAACAATCGAATGGTCAGAAAATTGTGAAAACAGTTTTAGACAACTTAAAGAAGCCTTACACAAGCACCTATTCTTGATTTTCCTCGTATAGACCGTAAATTTATTTTGGATACTGATGCCAGTTTTGAAGCTATTGGAGCAGTGTTGAGTCAAATAAAAGAAGACGGTTCAGAAATAGTTATCGCATACGGTTCAAGAAATCTGACGGCCCATGAAAAAGGATACTGCGAAACAAGGAAGGAGTTATTGGCATTACATGAATATGTTTTATATTTTAGACAGTATTTATACGGAAAGAATTCGTGGCTCGAACTGATCACAAAGCTTTAGTATTTATGAACACGAATAAAAAAGCAATAAGTCCACAATTTCAGACATGGATGGCTAATCTATTGGAATACGATTTCCAATTGAAATACCGGAAAGGTGAAGAACATGCAAAAGCAGATGGATTATCAAGGATCGAGGGTAGTTTATGTGCACAGTGTCAGACAGCACATGTACAACATAAACAAGAAAGATCAAGAGTAAGATATATCAATTTGATACAAAAAACGCTATTTTAAAGGCGCTAATGAACAATTGGATTTACAAATATGGTAAACCTCAAAGTATATTGACAGGCAGAGGGCGAAATTTTGAAAGAAAATATTTTAAGGAAAAAATTAAACAACTTGGAATAAAGCTTAGTGGAAAGAGTTATCAGAACAATGAGAGATTTACTTGTGACTACGATGAAAAGGGGCTGTACTGAAAAACCGTGGCACGAACTGCTGCCTCGAATTGAATTCAGTATAAACGCAACTTATCAAAGTTCTACAAAATATTCACCATTTGAGATAGTATATGGACGGAAAATAACGTTACACGCTAATTCTAGACTCAAACATCAAGTGCACGATATTTCGGAAGAAGCACAAAAGAATAACAAGCAAGCTGCGAAAAAGATAAAAGAATTAAATGACATTTTGAAGTGGGAGAGGAGGTACTAGTAAGACGAGAACCACATAGAAAAAAAAATGATATTCAATATGATGGTCCATATAAAATTCTTAGATTTGTTTCAGATTATCAAGTTGAATTGCAATATCCAGATACGACGCGGCACCGACGAATCGAATGGTTAAAGAGATGGCATCAATCTTATGAAGGGGAGAGTAATGATATTACATTAGAGGCCAAGGACCAAATGTAAAGCAGTTCAGAGTATATTGCTTAAATCAATACAATATGTTAGTTATTACGCAATATACATTACTATTAAGGAGTGATCACTCTGTGTTAACACGTTGACTGCCATATGCCCCGCCCGCAGTACACAGTACATTTTTATACATATGCCACGTGTAGCGCCGGCGGTACATACATAATACTACTGAATAATCATGTTTTTCTTGTGGCGGTGGGCAGTCAACGTGTTAACGTGTTAATAATAAATCTTTAGATGGAAACAATTGTTGTAACTATTATCATTATCCAATGTATCAAAAATACCTGTACTCCATACGAATATATTCGATTCTAAAGCCCTAACTGTACTTAAAAACGAATTTTTATCAACAATTTATTTTTAAAATAATGAAAAAAGGAATTTTGCTTTAATTGACGAGTGCTTGTAGCGAAATATTAAATTAATCATTGTCCGAAAAAGGTTAACATTTACACATATTGCAGTTCTTAGAGAAACATTGAAAATTGCCTGCTTATATATTTGTTGAGGATACCTAAATAACAATTTATAAATAAAAAAAATAAAATTACCTGGGGGAAGATCGCCATGACAAACAGGTTAGGAACTCAGTAAAGAAAACCGAAGTAAAAAGAAATTAAAAATGAGAAAGATAAAGGAAATAAAAATAAAAACCAATAAAAAAAAACCAATGTCAGTACTAATTAATTAGAACAAAAAGAAAAAGGAATTTTGAAATCGGGGAAAAGGAAGACAACAATATCCTTATCTCGACAGCTTGCCAGTGATAACAGAATTACTGGGAGAAGGCGGTTAAACAAAAAAGGGAAAAAGAAAAAATATCTCGACATCTGTCAGAGATAAGGCTGACATTGCGGGGAACGCAGAAGAAAATGGAAATGGGAAAACAAAATCTGTCGCCACTGCCATAAACAAAATAACTATATAAAGGGAAACTGGTGGACACGAAATCAGAACAAAATTTGGAAAAGTGGGAACAAAAGTTGAGACAATTTGAGAGAGACAATTTGTGAGATAAAATTATTGGTGAAAAATTAGACAATGTCGGACGAAACGTTGTTGGAGAAACGATTGTGAAAAAGAATTGTGAAGAAAATAATTGTGAAGAATAATAGTTGGAGAAGATTTGAATAAAAGAATTAGTTGAAAAATTAAACGAAAAGAAGTTACTTGATTATTTGAATAAATTTGTGAAGAAGGTCAAAGAAAACAACCAGCTCAAAGTCCCAGTTGATAAACCAATCAGTGATTTGTGATCTTTTAATCCGGTGTTATACGCAAGTGCTATTCCTCATCGAGCATTGTATAGTCACCGATTGTCAGTGTAACGTGAAAATTTAATTGTGATTATCAATAAAGATTTCTGTTGTCAAGTGTTATTTGTGAATCAGTCAAAGACACGCTTGGAGTCAGAGTAACATTTAGATTTATCACCAACCCAAAACCCAACATATTTCTGAATGGACTTTTACATAAGCATTAATTCCAGTCAGCTTTTTTGCAATTTTTTCAGAATAAGAATCAACAATAAAAAATTATTTTTATAGTAACAGATTGGTAAATAATAAAATGCATATTCGTTATTAAGTGATAAAAAATAGCACTTGCCAATAAATTTTTATTACATTAATTATTATTACTGCTAGTAAAATTTAATTTAAAATTTTATAATAATAATAAATTAATTTTAATTAAAACGATGATAAAATATTTTTAAATTAATAATTTATAATATTCCCAATGTTGCAGAGATAATTTTTATTCAATGTTGGATCCCATTTAAAATTGTCATCAAATTTTGGGCATAATGTTCGACTTTTATGAACCACCATGGAATAAATTTGTCACTTAAGGATTGCCATGAATGTTGGTAACTTCAACAAGACACCCTTGTTTGATAGTTACGTGTCTGCCGAGAAGTGGCGAAGATGTCAAAAGCACACTGGGCCTCTTCATTAAAAAAATCTGTGGAAAAATTAAGCAACCAATGTGAAAAGTTACATTTGCAGTAGCGGCAACACTGATGTAAAGTACTACATTTAATTTCCATGTACATTGTACATACTGTCTTTAAATAAGCCAATACATTTAAATATAAACTAATGCTAAAGTCCTCTTGAATTGAATAATTAATAAAATTAAGTATCTGTGTATTTTTCAGAGTTTTCTTTATAATATTAATATTAAGGTCCGAAAATTGTGTAAGTAACAAATAATTCGTAAGATATTTTTATTATTTTCTTTTCTATTATATTTTAATGTACTAAATCAGTTAATAAGTTATTAAAAATATATACAGTCAAACCTCGGTTTTCCACCTCCTTTTGTGAAAAGTAAATCGACAATGGATATGGAATTTTGCAGTAAATCGAAGTGAAATTTGAATTTCTATATCATTAAGTCCTAGTACACATAGCAATATTCTGAATGTGTCTTAAACGATTATTAATAGATACAGCAGAATTTTCTTGACAATAGTTTAATAATAAATTAAAACGCCGTGATTGAAAACTAAGTTAAAAATCAATAAATATGGACCAAGCTATAACTCATTTTTCAACAGTTAAAGCTCGCTGGGTCTGCACATGTAAATATAATTTGTGTTATATATATATTTCATTACTTTATTATTTGTGTACACTAAAACACATCTGTTTTGTTGGTCTTTTTAATCAATATTAGTAGGTAAATGGAAAATTGAATTAATTTAATAAATATTTTAATTTCAATTTTTTAATAAACATAATGTCAATTGTAAATGTCAAAAGAAGTTCTTATAATAATAACTTAGAATAAATATATACGAAATACATTCATTACCAATTTTGTTATTCTTGTAGAACCAAAAACTTTGATAGAAATTATATTTGCATGTGGGAAATGAAATTGGTGGTACAGTAATTATGGGGATTATTTTAAGTTTAAAGTTCCAGGCAATACAGGGGCGATATACAGTTTAATAATGATTACTAATATTCGTCCGATTAAAACAATTAATGCACTTCCATTTATGTAATTTACAGAATTGTATTTGTACTTTACATTTTATTAAATTATTCATTGTTAACATAAAAATTTGATGAATAAAATTTAAATTGTGAATAATGATTACTTGTAATAAATAAAAATATTCTCTTATTATAAATTACTTGTGAAAAGTCATGTCACATTTTCATCACAAAAAATTCTACTCCGCATAAACTAAAAAATAATTACCAAAGGTATCAAAAAAATTAAAAATTATTAAAAAATAAAATATTAATTACGTTTAAAATCAAACTGACTTTTCCAAACAAAAAATGTAATATAATTTATTTCTCAAATTAAGCAAAAAATCAAAAAAAATTCAAATAAATTTGATAAATGTAAATGATAAAAGAAACAATCGAATTATATCACAATGTTTTGTAGACGTTTTTAAAATTACTAACTGGGCAATATCTCACCTGGCATTAACTGTATAAGATTTCTTATGATAACGTGGAATACAGCCAGTCCATCTACTCACCATTCTTTTAATTCTGCGACAAAAGACCGCAACAGTCACTGGATTGGCAATGTTCTGTTGTGGTTGAATAACTGTAGGCATTGTTGCCGTTAAAATATCGGCATTCGGATATGAAACATATAAACAACGATTCAGAATAGAATGACATAATTCTGAACACAGAAACCCATTCAGATGAACGCATTTGCAATTTAGAAACCGGGTAAAACTAATGGATATGCTTTCACTTATTCTACAATTTGACAAACATATTATGCAACGATTTATCTCCATCGATAGTGCGGCCTCCAAAGATGGCCACAACATTCGAAATGGAATTGACTGATAGAAACATCTCGAAGAAAAATATGAAATATAACTGTTTGCAGATAAAACAGACAAAGGTAAAACTTTGTTAGAAACTGGCTTTGTAGTTCTCAAGGTCTCAGTTTCAGATTTCGGTAAAATAATGATTCGCGATGACTTTTTCGGGTGCTGTTTGCATTGAGCACATATTGCAACAGATTTTCGCAATAAAATAAGGTTGAGAGATGGCATGAGGCATAAAAAAGCCGGCAGCTCTCTGATATTTGGACAATCGATTCGAAGAGTTTCCAAATTAAATAGAAATCTAACTGCCAATGACAATTCACTTAATGAACTGCAATGTGTGATACTTAGCACTTTTAACCGCTTTAATCTAGCGATTTCCGGTGGTATGTAATTCAAATTTGGTAAATTGTGAAGAAAAAACTGTCGCAACGGAGAAATTTCACAAATAACAGTCAAATCTATACTCGAAAAATTGAGATCATCTGCAATTAACAAAGATGTGATTTGGAATCTTGGAATCGAACAATTTTTCCATTCGTAAAGCTCACCGAAGAGAGTTGATTCATCGGATTCCTCGGACGATTGTTCAAGATTCATAGTGTTTTTATTTCAAATAGAAAAAAGTAAAAGTTATCAAATGCAAAATTTTCAGTTGTCATTTGTATTGTGATGCTTGTATTTTACATCACGGCAGGGTAACAGAGTAGTGAGTATTGCGTTTGTATGTCTCTCAATTGTCTAAGTTAACTGATCATGATTGGTACACACGATTTACATGTGTGTGTTGTATGTGTGTGCGTGTATGCGATTGCATTGAACTGGAAATCAATAGTTGACTGTAATTATAATTTATTTTACATATAATTATTACATCATTGCTAAAAATATTTTTACATGAAAAACAAGCTTCTTAAAGAGTTATTGTAATAATATAATTTGTTTTCAAGTTTTAAAGCTCTTAAATACAATTTGACAGCATCTTTATTGTAATTCATATAATATTTACAAAAATGCAATTGATTTATTAAATGTCAATCAATGAAAAATTCAAAACTTAACATGAAATCAATAAATTAAAATTATTAAAATAAGATAATGAGACTAAATCAGAATTTTTATAATAATGTTTGTATGAATATAGATAAAAACAATATTTAAGGTACACAATATTGTTTTGATATAATGCCTTACAAATATTAATATGAAAATTATTGAATTATAAAAAATAGATCATAGGTGAAATCAAAAGACAAATATAAATCAGAATTGATTTTCCTATTGGATGGTAATAGGTCAATAAATTATAAAGAATGACCGCAAATTGATCAATCGAGGAATCTCAAACTCTGCCCAATGCTGAATGAATTCATTTGCAAATTCTTCTGCAAATAAAATATCTGTATCTATGTAACCATATGTAATAGAAAGAATCTATTAAAAGTAAAAGAAAAAAGAAACACTTGGATTTTTTATTGTACTCGTTATTCTTTTCAGCATGTTCGCCATCATTATTAGTATGTTCAATTAGTAATACAAAGGAGAATACGATTCTGTAGTTCCCTGAAAACATTTTCGAACTTTTCAAAAATACCAGCGATCACATCAGCTATCTTGTCTTGCAAATAAATACTAAATAAAATTTTTAAAGACCTAAGAACTAGATACAAAGCTAGGAACATAGCTTACTAATTTTTTTACAGATTCTTTCTATCACGTATATGTTGGGGTTGGGCCAACCGAGATTGGCCGAAAATGACATAATTTGATAAATAAATAAAAATAGCAATTTTACAATTGCTAAAAATGGAATATAAATAAAAATATAAATATTTAATCTACTTATAAAAAAATAATAAAAGAAATTTTAAAAAAGTAATTTATTATTACTTAAATAATGAAGATTGGTTTTAAAATAAAGTCAGGTTTTAGTTTGAAAAAAGAGACAGATCTAAGAGTAATCCAACGTTAACCGTTAAAATATTCGGATCGAAATAGTTTATTTTAACTAACCATTTACTGGACTCGTGATCGATTGTTTACAGGGCTATTGTTCTACTATAAATTCGATCAAATTAACTTTCGTGACGAGATAGAAATCCATAGTTTTGTTAAACTTCGCAAATTGAGAGTATATAGATCAAGTTCGATAATTGGAACAATGATTGTACAAGAGTCAAAAGAGATATTTTTGATCCTAGATTAGAAATTATTTACCTAGTATAAAAGTGTAAATCTTTACAGAATTTCAAACAACATAAAACGATCATAAAATTTAATTGATATCATCGTTTATAATCGTTGCTTGGAATTCCTGGTAAAATTGATTGGGGGAAATTAAGATAACAGTTTTGTTATTGTAAATGCTTTGTCGAGTTTTTATTTGCATATTTAATATTTGAGAGAGTAAGTTATAAGGAAATGTTGTTACCGATTCTTAGTAGCAAGCGATAGCGTAAATTTTGTGAATCCCTCATCTTTTACTTTTTATTTTGGAACGAAGCTGTAGATATGTCATGCGGCCACAACGTATAACTTTGCGGCCCACTTGATATATCAGTACAAAAAAAAAACAAAACTTAAAAATAAAATTTTCTATGTAATCACTTCTTATAACTGTTACATTTAGTTTTTATCGCCCATTAAACAAAAAATTAAGGAAACGAACCCCAAAAATCTAGTTAGGGTGCGAAAATAAATTCTGGTTTGTCGTACTATACCGAGGTACGTTGGTTATCCTGCTCCAAGGTTCTCAAACAATTTTGGGATTTAAAAGACGAAATATGTCAGTTATTAACATAAAAAAAACAAGACATCGCCTTGTTTTCTGATACAGTGTGGTGGCAAGATTTATCCTTTATGGTTGATATAACTAAACACTTCGTCCACTAGCAATCCAATAAAAAACCTGGATGACAGCATTATTATTAAAAACCTGGATTTTCACCTGTGCTATTCGTGAAATTAAAGTTTTTTTTTCAATAAAGATATTTTTAGAATTCAGGGCTTCAGTTTAAGTAGATAATGCCACTGGTCACCTAGTCTTTATTCATGACTTATCAGAAAATGTTAAATGTTTTTTTTACCACCGAATACCACATGAATAATACAGGTGGTGGCTCAGGAAGTAGTCCGGTAAGCCTGCAATGTTAGAATTATGGAAAAAATAATATTTTGAAGGCAATAAAAATTATTTCTGATTTGTGGATGAAGGTAACGCCATTTTGCATGAACAATGTCTGGAAAAAGATTAGAATGTTTGCACAAGAAAATAGGGGATAGTTCCAATTTAGAAGTTGATGGTGAGGATTCACCTGCTGCTCTTCAGTTGTTCATTTCTTTTTTCGTTCCTTTCGTTTTCGGTGATATATTTAGGTAACCAAAACAAAACAGAACAAAATCAAGAAGAAGGAATATAGTAATAGCTACAACAATTACGCGGTAGATTTAAAATGATTTTAAATTAACTGTAAAATAAATTAATATAGTTACTCCGATTTAAAATATCTTGTGACAAATAAATTATTTAGTTAACGACAAATCGAAGTGGCAGTCCAATTCAGATACAACCCGGACATTTTTGCGTTTCGCCTGGACACCCTGACGCACGTTTCTAAATCCGAACTCGATGGATATAAAGTATCAACAGTCAGGTTAATTTCTAGTTTTTTTTATTTCTAGTCTTTTGGATGTTTTTTAAATGAATCAATAAAGTTTTATTTTATTTTTGTTAATATATTTTCTTATTTTTAAAAATCAGTGTTAATTTTCATTTTTTAATATTTTTGTTATGTACAATTATCACCGGGTATTATTACACGTTCTTACCAAAAAATTATACACTAAGCAAAAAAAATGCTGTAACAGTTTTTTATATTTATATAGGAAATTCTAATTCACACTGCGTCGCGTATTTTGGAACGTATTTACGACACAGTGAGGTCTTAGTGTATTATATTATGTATCATTAATTCTGTAATTTTAAAATATATGAATACTTGCATGTTTAAATGATTAATCTTGATTGTGTGGGTCCTAGGATGATATAATTGGTTATTATTTATCACAACATTACATAAAGATACACCTGTTGTAGACAGACGTAGTATATATATAATATGCTTTTCATCAATAGATCTTTCACATTTTGTTACTTAATCATACAGCATGTAAATGATATCTTTTGCGCTCGTCCACAAATCTCGTAATGCCATTCAAAAACTAATTCTTTTTAAGACTCAGAAGTTCATCAGAAGGACAAAAGTACATAATTCGTTTAATTACATTTCAACCAGTGTATTAAATATATGAAAGGTAAATCATGTTAAATTAAATATTATTATTATGAAAACTTCGTTTTTGTTTACAATATGCCAACCTTATAATATAGAGAAACAAATTAGAATTGTGCATAAGAAATTTGAAAATTATGCAGAAGAACTGGCATGCAAGTGAATGAAAAAATGAACTGGTTTTATAAAATTCATATTTGTTAATAACAGATTTTAACACAACATATGACGTAATTATAGCGTCAGAGGTAGAGTCAAAGTAATTTTCAAGCCAAGCTCATCTTAACCCTTTCTAAGGTGGTGGCAATATACTGTACACCATTTCAAACTAATAAAAATATCTAAGTGTAACGCTGTCAGTAATCATTTATACTTTGGGTACAACTACTGACATATATTGAGCCACAAGAGAACAAATTTATAGTATTTGATATTTATGATCATTTGTAACTATATAATTATTATTAATAAACTTTGAGTTTTACATCACTATTAGTTTCCTTTGCCTTAGAAAGGGTTAAAATTTGTTTCTGCTTTTTATATTGATTGAATTCTGACAGTGGTTCGAACTATAATGATTTTTATCAATAGAAATTAGTTCTTGGTCATGCTCTTCGTGTTCAATAATTAAACAAATAAAACTCGAATCCCAACAAAAGAAATTTATTTCAAATAAACTTGATTTCAATTGATTAGTCCCAGGGTAGGCACTTAGTTCAAAGATCAAAAACACTAATTTAATTCCTTTGATTTTGTTTCACTGTCTACTAATTTATTATTATTATTTTCTACTTTCGCCTATCTAATTTTTTGTTAATCCCGGAATGTTCAAATTGCTGTCCATAAAATATTAAATCTATTTAAAGTGCGTAATTTATTTCTTAGTTAAGCTGACGTCCCATTTCCGAGATAGTAATCTAAAATTGATTTTATTTCCCCAAATTTCATTTACTTGTCTATTAAGCTAACTTTCGGTCAGATTCCCAATGATTTATGACTTAGTTTAAAAATCAATAAATTAATTAGTTTTGGGGTTCCCAAAATTTAATTGCCACCAGTCGCCACTTTTCACCTCATAACTTTTGATTTTTACTTCTAATTTTTTAATTGATTTTAACAATTTGTAATTTTCTATTTTATTTTACATATTTTTATATCATTAGATTTTTTCAAATAATTAATAAATTAGTTCTTATTTTTAAAAATCCGTTACTTGGTAAATATTATATTTTACTTTACCTTTTTATTTGCTACCCGCTCATATCTTTTCAAGCTAAAATATTTATTTTTAATTTTAATTAATTTTACTCTTTGAATTAAAATTTTTGAATTTTATCTGGGTTGCATTTGAATTTTTGGTCTTTTAAATTTATTTATGTATTTCTGGCAGCCAAAAATGTATCGGTAAAACAACAACATCAACAACTGATAATAAACCTTATTAAAATATATTGAATAAATCTACACCCCACAAATTCTACCACCCGTCAAACTCCCATTAACCACAGATTTATTCTTCGAAAATTCGATTGCGAAAATGCCAAAAATAAAATAATAATCATAATAATATTATGTAGTATAAAATATCTCAATAATTGTATGACATAAGCCAAGAAATACGATATGCAGAGTTAGAGTAAAAAGGCAATACGTCAACAAGATATGTATTCATGTGATAATCTATTTCTTCAGACGAATGGACGAGAAAAAACGCTTTAAACCTTTATGCTGCTGTGCCTGAGGCGGTAAGGATGAACTAAGATTTGGATGTGACTGTGTCGTTGATGGATTTGTATTGCTCGGATTCATTTGACGCATAGGGCGAGATGCAGAATTGATTGCATCAACCCATCTAGTCATATCTACCACAGAACTTCCTTGGAAAAGATATTCAGCTCCATTGCGAAATCGAACACGAAATACGCATGGTCGTTTAAGATAATCTTGTGCAGGTGCCGCTACGACTTCGCAAAGAACAAGAGGCATTTCATGCTTGTAAAATTGCTTGGGTTTCTCTTGAAAATGTCTCTCATCTTTAAAGAAAGTCATGCGAGACTGTGACAGCAGAACATATAGAGAATGCCATGAACGATTTGAAGCTTTCTGATTTCGATTTTCCCATTGATGTTTGCGATAAAGTGCTCCTTTCATGACAACCTCTTCCGGTGGTATAGATCTAGCTGCGGGTTTTGAAGAAGATGACAGCATGTCTGTCGAAGCTGATAGGTTGTGCACAGGTTTAGACATGTGTGATGGCAACGGTCTTTTCGACTGTTTCATTTGTGGAACTGGAGATAGCGCTGGGTTTTGTGTGAATGGGCGCATCATAGATTGATGAGAACTGACTTTTGGGAAATAGCCAGGATCCTTTATTTCTGAGTCTTGATCTAACGAACTATCGATACTGTTGAATCTACGCATGATCTGTTGGTGCTGCTCATATGGCCTATGAAATGACGGATTGTGTTCAAATGTTGGGACGTTTTCAGCTATTGGTTGAATAATTTCATGAACTTCATGCTCGGTCGTTTGTTCAATATTTATTAATGCTTTGTTAATGGATTGACGATCATTGCTCAGTTTTTTTGATCGTATTTCCATCTATTTGGAGAAATATATGATACAAATAAAACTTACTTCTATAACAATAATTCTGAATAAAGTCTAAAGTTGCGTTCTATTTTAGTGTATGTAATTTCCACCACAATGGTTCTTCACAACTATTTAATTACTTATATAAAAAAATCTTTTTTAAAAATAGTTTTCATTTTAGAAATTATTCATTATGTAAAATTGTATGAATTTAGAAGCAAATGCTATTCAACACATTGACTGATACATGTTGTAAGGAGTTATAAAACTTCTGTTTAAAAATAATAGTTTAAATGTTATAAGTGTGATCAGTTAGTTGAAATAACTAATGGTATGATTTTCAGATTTATACCACGCCGAACCGAGATAATCTCGGAAAATCGGGATGTCTGGTAACACTGAAATATTTTATATTATCTGTATCATGGTATAATTGCAAATTATTATTATTAAACAGCAACACAAATCTTAGTGATTTTAAATATATTATATATAATTTACTTCAAAATGAAAAGGTAGCGCAAAAATGTAATTATTTTAAATAGCCAGCTTGATGTTGTTTGATATATGGAGAGGCCACTGTCAAAATAAATGGTTCATATATATAAAGTTTGTCTCCATATTTTATGACATTCTTGGACGTGGTTTTCTTGTGGTAATGATTAATCCAAGCTCTAAAGATTCGAATTATGATAGTAGTATATTGATTGGTCATAATTCGTGGTAATAAACCCTTACTAATGGTATGTTATCAGATGTGACCTTTTCAGATATAAATTCTATGTATCGCACAACAATTACATAATATACAATAGCTGGCTTTTAGTGTTTACGTAATAATCAACCTTCACCATTCGATCATATTTTTCCGTTGGTTAATAGTAACATTATTGGACTTAAACAGTGGATTATCACAGGGGTATCTGTCAAATATGGCCTATTAGGTTAAATATGATCAAAGAGATCAAATGTCAATTATTACCCAATATATGAAATGGCGAATATTACGTAACTAACTTGTAATATCATTGTCTCACCCACAGGGGGTTTATATCTGGCGGGACAAGTACTACGACTAAGGTTTAGATTGAATTCAAAACATCCATATTATAGTATAAGTATATTTTATATAACGTGCCTATAGAAACGTCATTATCTCTCTCTCTCTCTCTCTCTCTCTCTCTCTCTCTCTCTATATATATATATATATATACAGGTCATAAAATCAAGAATTAGGAAGCCAAAATTCGTGCCCAAAAGTAGAAAGTATTAATAGAAACGCATTTAATAAAAGTCTAACTGTAGTTAATCTTTTCAACTGTTCGAATTTCTCTTCTTGATTCATGTTTGCTTTCTGGAAAAGGATAAACTTTTTCAACAGCGCCAGAGTCTCATCAAGCGTCATTCCTAAGTTCTCATTGTTCAAATAGGATTCCTGTGAAATGACCCAGGCCTCAGCCGAGGCGGCGTCTCGTGCCCATTGATAAACCTCAACCATCAATGACAAATGATCGAGAACATTGAACCATTTTTGAAAAAGAATATCTCGTTTATCGGTAACCTATAATTGCACAAAGGATATTAAGACTGTAATAGGACATCTAAATATTCCACTTCTTTGCACTTGGCTTTAACTTCTTGAGATCTAATATGCTTTGTTCTCAACAATGTGCGTCCTAGATTCAAGCAAATAGAAAAGTTTTCCTCCTTTGAATCCATTTCAATTTTCAATGAGCGATGATTGGCCAACAATAATTCGATCCCACTCACGTCTCTTGGTTTGTGTCTCATTTCCATTTGAATTGTTACGTCTTCGATCCAGTGTAACAGTTCTCTTACCATTGACAAGAAGTTGTGAAAATCTGCCAATTCCAAATTATTCAATTTTCGATCTTCCAATATTTTCCTCAGAGACTTGAACGCATCAATGAGTTCGTTGCGTTTTTTTATTAGCATTGCTTCTTTATCTTTGCAATATAAAGGTAACAGGCTGTTTGAGACTGTTATCGCTTTATTAATCTGAAATGAGAAATTTTATTTCAAAGCTTAAATTGAATGCTATACAGTACATCTGAATCCAATCTCAATAAATCTTTTTCGAAATTTTTGAGTTTTCTTTGTAGCAAGGAAACTGATTTTGGATCTTTGCCTAAATCATTGACAGTTTGCATTGATAATTTCTTCTCCTCAATACATTCCAAAAGAAACTAAAACATTCGATTAATATATGTATGTAAAAAGGACAAATAATATAATAATGACCCTTTCGTAATAATATAAACTGTTTAACACGTTGGCTGCCAATGTATCGCCGGTGAACACTTGACTTCTGTAAATTTTTCATAAATTTTTCTCTAAAATTTTCTGTAAACATTTTCGTTTTCCCCGCCAATATTTAAAAAACTAGTTGGCATTTCTGATACACACGAAGGCCTGTGAAAAATTTAAAAAATTTTACGAAAAATTTACAGAGGTCAAGTGTTTACCGGTGATACATTGGCAGCCAACGTGTTAATTTAATTTAACTAATTTAATCTACTGTCACCAGGAAAAAAGAAATACAATATTATTAGAAGTTATAATATTAAATAACAATTGAAATTGATTTCACGAAATAACTGTCAGTTGGGATTTAATTAAGGAGACATTTAGATTCATGGTTTTTGTCCCATGAAAGAATATAGACGAGGTACAGCATCTGTTACTGTAAACTTTGTGCTTGAATTTTCGGGGATCCTCTTACTACGTATAGGTCACTTCTATATTGCACATATATTGGCATAAAAGGTTCAGGAACGTCATTACGTAAAAGTACGCTGATCAGAGTGAAACAGCAGGAATTTCCTAATTTTAATGTTGGTTATCGGTTTTCTTCATCGATGTACCCTTTTATGAGTTGCATTTTCATGGTTGGGTTTAGACACCATGAAATCTTCTATTTGGCGAACCAACGACTATATATCAATCCACTTCTAATCTAATCCTAATTGAAGAATAACAAAATTGAATTTGGAAATTGAGAATATTTTCTTATTTCTTATTTTGTTCCATAATCGATTTAGTTATAAAATTTATTGTATATTTAAAGAAAGATAATAAAAATATTATTAGTAAAAAAGTAACGAAATCTTTCTTACTAACTTCTAAAATTAAGGAATAAAGGACTAACTCCCCAAATAAACACAATTTCAATTTCAATGCATCTCCTGCATGACTTTTATCAACCAAAGGGGTTCACAGTATTCGATTTTAAATGATTTATGATGAAAGTAAGGATGTTAGTAACAGTGATGTAGATCAGGGATTCTTAAAGTATGAGTCACCTAACTAAATTTGGAGGTCGCAAAAACTTTAGTGAAAGTAAAATATTTCTGGTTTGTCATTAACCACAAATAAATTCAAACCCAGTTTGGCTAGATTATATATAAATATAAAATCTACGAGTTTATGATAGTGAAAAAGCGCTTGGACTATCTCCCAACTGCCGATGGATACGGTTTTCACATTGTTTAATCTATGCATTTTGCTTTCATTTACAGTTGGGATTATTATATGTTTTGAAATTTAAAGTGTTAAATTATTATTAGTAGAAAATTATAATTTTCAGAATTATAATTCAAAACTATTCTACTGTTTTTCTTTAGAAGTATTAAATAATATTTTAGTTTAAAATATTAAGTTTTCATTGACAAATAATAACCAAACATTTTTAAAGTGAAATAATTACAAAATTAGTATTAATGAAATTAACTTCATTTTTTTAAAAGGGGTCGAATTACTTGACCAGAAATTTTCTTTTACAGAACTTCAATTTTTCATATTCAAAAAATAAAAGGTGCTTAAAATCTTCTACCGGTAAATAAATTCATAAAGGTTAATAATTTTATGTTTATAAAATTATTTTTTATTCATTAATTTTATTTTTAAAATATGATGTTCTATGTCCATATTTCAGACGAAAACTATTTTATGTGTTATGAATGTGACTAAATTTGAACAGAAACGATATACCGTATTACCCCAAATATAACGCGACCCCGAATTTCGAAAAAAAAATACTGATAAAAAATTAAAATTAAGGGAAATTCAATCAGATAAGCGTTTGGTTACCTAGGTTATATTCATGACAATAAATTTAATTAATTTAAACCAAAATTTAATAAAAATAAAATGTTAAAAATTGTCGCGTATATTCGGGCTAATACGGTAAATAGTGATGACAGTGCAACAGATTGCTCGTTAGCAGATTTTAGAATAAAATGAAAATATAACTATTCGCTTTTATCATTTGAATTTTCTTATATTAATCGCAATAATTTGGAACAACCGATTTTCTTAATTTGTGATGAATCTTTCGCTGCTCAGACCAAGATGTGTAGAAAATGCGATTTCAAACAATAGGTGAAGAATACGAACCCCAGAACATACTCAACTGTTATGAGACTTAATCGTTTTCCCCTTGCTTTATATAAAAATGATTGATGTCAAAAGAGGGCAATAGCGGTGAGTAAATTAAAAAATAGGAATTTACAGGAATTTACTTCTCAATCTCAATATAGCTGATAAAAATTTCAAGCCCACAGTGGTTAGGAAATTTTAATATGTCCCTGCTTCAAAATGGCCATTCTCATCCACTGTTACCAAATCAAATAAGTTTGGTAAATTAAATAAGTTACCAAATAATAAGTTTTTGCACACCAACACTTTTTCCTATTATTTTGGAGCTAGTAGACCTATTAAAGATAGACCTATTAAATCTCATGCTTTAAATTCTAATGATTATCTCTTACTAATATGATGTGAATGAAGAGAATGAAGACAAAACCAATTATCTGTAGAAAAAATAGTTCCGTTAATATTAGTGCAAGTTATTTCAATGAACATATTTTAAATTCATTTTAAGCTAACGAGTCAATTTTTACAGTCAATCTCTTACAGCGGCATTAGTTGAAGTCACATCTATTAGAATACATTATGTAAAGAACTACTAGTGAGAAAATAAAGTTAGTGAAAATAAAAATAGCAAAGCAGTGTCATTACTGAATTTTTAAAATATCTGTTGTCATTTTTTTATCTTCATTAACCTTGAAAATTGTCTATAAGACGTGTAAAAAGGTATTGCTCTTTATATTTTATATATCTTTATATTGAGGGCAAAAAATATGAACTTTTGCATCTGTTCAATACTCAGGTTTAACGGTTTCAAATTGAACTTCAATTATTTTAATGAAAAGCTTTTATCTCGATCTTACTTATGTATAATACTATTAGTTTTATGAGATAATGCCTAAATTGTTTAGTAACAACCTAAATAATGAAGGTAATTATATAAGATTTTCTGTCAAACCAAAAATAAAGTAAATAGAAATTAATCAATAAACTTTTCAGACAGTATAAATATTACAGTATAAAAGCATTTATAATAATAATAATAATAATAATAATAATAATAATAATAATAATAATAATAATAATAATAATAATAATAATAATAATAATAATAATAATAATAATAATAATAATAATAATAATAATAATAATAATAATATTAATAATAATAATAATAATAATATTAATATTTAAACAACCGAAAAATTTCTTCCATTTCATAAAATAGAGTAAATATCTATTTATGGCATTTGTTTTCCTGCTATATTAACCGTTGCTAAGTGATATCAATAATATATTTTTATTGGAATAAATCCATTATTTTATCAATCACAGATGAAATGGAACTCTGTTAATTTTCATTAATCCATTCATATATTATACAACAAATGTATATATTGCCAATTTCCTAAAGTTCTACACTCGATAAAGCCTGTTCCGAAAGTTTCTATATGCCTTGAATTGAGTTTATTGGTTATGGTCTTATGAAAATGATGGTAAAGGATTTCATCAATCATCATATAATAAAAGATATGAAGACTAGCATGCCATTTCCATTAAAATTTAAAAAGACATCTTTCTTTATATTATAGACCCAGGTTTTTGAAACTGATTTTGTTCGAAGACCTCTTTCAAGTCGTAATAATTATTAAGGACCCAAAAGGTCTTTTCTTTTTTTATAAGATTTGATATTATTTCTAATAAATTTTTGCTTTTCAACTTGGGTAATGTTTCCATTTGATATTCTTCTTCCACAATTTTCCGTTGTTTATCATTGGTGGTTTTGTTCTTAAAGTCATTTGATAATTCTTTTTTACTCACTTCATTTCTAAGATCTCTTTATTTAAAACTATTTTTAATTATCGTATTTATTAGAAAATAAAAACCAATAAATCTTTAAAACCTTCATTTGTTTATTCTCTTAAAAATAAAAAATTACAATAATTACGCGCCAATTAAAATAATATATTTCATATTAAAAAGTGAAGCCAACAAAAACCGCTGAATTCTCATATCTGCTTTTGCATTCAATATATTATGATATTTGGTTTTGGTCGTAGCGTATAAAGAAATTCTGGTCTCACGAGAATATTCTATTGGGAATTTTAATAGATTTTTCAAATAATGTTTGATATTCTCCTTTGATATTGTACAAATATTCATCAAGTGGTAATTTCCTAAAGTCAACTTGAAATAAGAAATCTCATACCATACCAATAGAGATTTCACAATCTGTCTTATACCTAGGCTTTATGTTGGTATTAAAATCATCTTAGTCAACTTAATTTTTAGTTTCAAGACAAATATTACATAAATAACGCACTATTTGATAATGATATTTATAAACAAAAACTATTACTTAAGGCTTAAGTGGTGGCCAACCCAAATCAATCGAAGGGCCAAATTTTCGGAAAAATACTATCACGGGCCACAATAAATTCATTTAAATAAATATAACTCTTTTTTACGATTCAAGTAAACTTAGAATCAATTTTTAAAATTAAAAACATGCTTAATTCGAATATGAATTCTAAAAAAGACAATTATTGATTTGATGTTTAAAATTGTGTCCGGGCCACATCAAAACGCTTCGCGGGCCACATTTTTTCTTAAGCAAAAGCAAATAGAAAAAGAAAATTTGTCTCATTTCAAAAGTTGCTATTCTCTGCAGATAAAACCTCTAAATTTTAAGGCGTAAAATATAGTTTGATATTTTCCTCTTTTTTGCTTTTGCTACACATTTATTGGGTATGTTCGTAAGGATATATTTATGCATACAAGTTTTTAATTTCTAATTCGCTACTTGCTCATAATATTCTTCCGGGAAATATTTATTTTTGTAATTGTTTTTTTGTAACAGCAAGACCTACAAAACATTTGATGGATAATATATTGAAAATACACCTGAAATCGGAAAGTTCATTAAACAAAACAAATAAATCATAAAGGAATTTGCTCTAGAAGTACATAAAAATATAATTTAATATATTAATATAATCTTTTAAGTGGCACAAAATAATAAAAGTAGTATTAAATAGTTATAAATGTGAATTAAATATCTACCTGACAGTCACAATACCATCTGTGAAGGTCCCATGCAGACTTTAAAAGTTGTATGCGAGTATCAATTAGTTCAAGAAGATCTGCCCATATTTCGTTGATTCTATCTTTCCATGATGATATCGAATGTGCAAATGGGTGTTTTCCTCGAATTAATTCATCAAAACGCTTATTAGCATCATTAACTTTACCGCTACCAATTTTGTTAGTTTCAGATGAAAAAATTGCAAACCGATCTCTTAGCAATGTACATTGATCTAAATCTTTACCGGAATCATCGCTCCTAGCGGTTTTAGTTCTCTCCATGATCCATGCCTATTTGATATTCTGAATATATCGTTACTTATTACTATGTCTCACTTCAACATTTTGATACAGTTCATAAGTTTCACAATATAATATAAATAAAGATATTTCAGTCTTTTTTTCAGCGCAAATTATCTTCAAGGAATTATAATTATTTTCAACATCCTTCACAATTCCTTTATATTCTTCTGGAAGTGACACGCATGACTTTTTGAATTCCTCTATTTTAGGAAAATAATTTTTGATTTCGATTTCTAAGTTTTGTTCTTTTCGAATGACTCGGCGAATCAGTTGATCATCCTGGACAAGAAAAATTCAATATGACATCATAAAAAACAAATGTCTATAATATGATTGCACAGATTATCCTAAAATATGAACTAACGTATATTACCAAATAGTATCACTACACCTAATAGTATCATTAATACTACACAATAACTAAATTCATTTATATTTAGTGATACTATTTAAATAATATCACCATATTAAAACATTGAAATAAATGAATGGAAGAATTCAGAGTCTGTTGAGTATACAAGAAATGGGAATCCAAAACCACCAACATTTTCATTGGTCAATTCGTGGGTTAGGGAATCTTGGGATGATATGAAAATCGAAACTCTTAAAAATTCAATAACAACAGCAGGTTTTAGCGAAAATTATGAGGATTGGCATATTGCCAAACACGATGTATATGGAGTGGAGTTCTGTAAGGCGTGGATTTCTTCAAACACCGAATCCCGATTAAATAACGAGTCTATACTTGATGAAAATGATTATTATGAGGACGTTGAGTATTTGGATGATGATGACGAATAAATTTTTGATAATTATCTAAACTTATTTTTTATTAAAATGACCAAAGCAGTGAATAATATCACTATATTTTTTTTTGATGATATTATTTTTATAGTATCACTGATACTATTCGGTGATATCCGTTATTCAAGTTTGTATTATTTTCCTATAGAAATTCCACGCCAAAGAATCAGATATATATTTTATTCAAAATAATTAATAAAAAATTATTGTAGAAACTTAAAATCATAATATTTTTAAAGGTAAGGAATTTAAGAGGTAATAAAATATAGAAAACTACTAGTTACAAAAATAGGAATGCACAGTAAAAAAATGAAATGTAAAGTAAAAAATTTTCAGTAAAAATTATTAACTTCACAGTATAAAACGATTATTTTCACAGTAAAATTAAAATGCTGATCAGTTATATGTCACAGTATAAAATTATTTTTAACATAAATAATAAATAGACAGTAAATTTTTTTATTTAGTTTAACATGAAAAATAATGTAATTATAATAATGATTTATTAAAAATAATAAAGTAATGATACTGGCATATTATATTGACATTTAATCAACAACAAGCGCTTTGAAATTTTGTGTGGTCGTCTACGCTTTTTTGGGTCCAATTGAAGATAATTAAGCCATGGTGGGAAACTTACATACTTCAAACTTATTGCTTATTATCGAAACTCACAAACTGTGTGTAAAGTTTGAATGTTCCACATGAAAACATTTACATAAAATTGGAAAATGGTAGAAAAAATAAATTGAACACACTATCACAACTCATAGTAAAAAATAAATGTAAACTTTCGATACGTAGCCATGGTTTGTAGAATAAAAAATTTTTAAAATTTTATTATTTGGAAAAAAGTGACAGATTAAAATTAAGATTTCAATACTGAAACTCATTTAAAAAATATGAATTGTCGAGAAAATAAAGAGAGAAATGATTATTGCGAATACCAAAGTGTTCATTAAGCTTTATAATTTACAAATTTAGAGAGAAAAAATGAAAAACAGTCAAAAGATTTGTGGCGAATAATATAAAAAAATATCAAATTTAAAGTTAAAATTATTAAAACTGACTTTAAATTGTAAAAAATCCAAAATATACAAATGAAAATAATTAATGATAATTGAGCCATCCATAGATTTGCACACCAACCTGTGGTATAGAAGTTTTTATTCCGTGCAAACTGGTGTAAATTATTACTATAATAAATATAGAAGTATATCATTAGCTAATATGATAATAAAGTGTTATTTAATGACCGAAATTAACTAAATAGCTTCCCATTATCGCATATTTTAAAGGATACTGTGTTGGTCACAATATTATAATTATCATACAAAATTTATTATTATTCATAAGATATTTAAATATTAAAACTTAAATATTATATTAAGTAAATGAAATATATTTGTTTATCTATACACTTTAATTTAATTTCCAAAATTCAAAATTTAATTCAAACAAGTCTAACTAAATCACTGAAGTTGCTGAAGAATTGGGATCACTAGAAGTGGTTGCTGAAGTTGAAAAAAAAC